>JAGDYQ010000106.1:18789-86729 GCA_021962125.1 Bulinus truncatus | reverse complement strand
TGACCTACTGGTGTAATTTATCTACTGATGTAATGACCTACTGGTGTAATTTATCTACTGATGTAATGACCTACTGATGTAATGACCTACTGATGTAATGACCTACTGATGTTATTACCTACTGGTGTAATTAACTACTAATGTGATTACTTCTGGTGTAATTACCTACTGATGTAATCACTTACTTATTCTATTACATACTGATGCAATTACCTACTGATGTAATGACCTACTGATGTAATTACTTACTAATGTTATTACCTACTGATGCAATTACCTACTGATGTAATGACCTACTGATGTAATGACCTACTGATTTTATGGCCTACTGATGTAATGACCTACTGATGTTATGACCTGCTGATGTAATGGCCTACTGATGTTATGACCTTCTGATGTAATGACCTACTGATGTAATGACCTACTGGTGTAATTACCTACTGATGTAAATACTTACTGATGAAATTACTTAATGATGTAATGACCTACTGATTTAATACTTACCTACTCATATAGTTATATGCTTAAAAGTGACAAAGTCGATCGGAATTTTGCGACATTAGGGGGCCCAATTAGCCAGTGAGTGGGCCCTACGTCAGCATATTCGTAAGAAGTCTTCCGGTCTAAGTATTTATACGTCTAGAAATGGGTAAACGTCTTTCTTGATGTAATTACTTACTGATGTTATTACCCACCGATGTAATTATCTACTGACGTAAACTGTTTTTGGAATCATTTTATAGCACATTTCCCAGAATAATTGCTTGTTTCACTGTTTAAAATAAAAAATAAAAAAAAAAACCATCAAGTTGTAATGGATAATCGGGTGTGAATAAATAATTTAAATGACTGGGTAGGCGTGATATTGTGAGCTGTATTTGTATGATAGAGAAATTGGGTTCAAATCCCTGAGACGCAAATGGCATTTATATCATCCATTACAAATGGTTAGTTATATGGTAGATTCAGAACAGTGGTTATCACACCTTTTTTTCTCATCTGTACCCCAAAGGGTGCGAAAGTTTGTCCTTGGGTACCCATGACACGTAAGTTTGCGAATACATGAACTTATCTTCACAATGAAACCATTTTACTTTTCTAATGCGATACTTGGGCACGTGGTCTGTTGATTAGTCACGCAGCAAGCGTCATCAAACTCATCTTAGTTGTTTGTTTTAAATATCCCCGAATAACCTTACCTTATGTAGGACACATCATTGCTTAATGTGTAATGAATTTTGATTGCAATTATTGTGGAGTGTAGGACACATCATCGCTTAATGTTCAATGAATTTTGATTATAATTCTTGTTGAGTGTAGGACACATCATTGCTTAATGTGTAATGAATTTTTATTGTAATTCTTGTTGAGTGTAGGATACATCATCGCTTAATGTGTAATGAATTTTGATTGTAATTATTGTCAAGTGTAGGACACATCATTGCTTAATGTGTAATGAATTTTGATTGTATTTATTGTCAAGTGTAGGACACATCATTCCTTAATGTGTAATGAAAGATGATTGTAATTATTGTCTAGTGTAATGAAGGATGATTTTATTTTTCTTTCATATATATATATATATATATATATATATATATATATATATATATATATATATAACCATTTGAAAAGAACCAAGTTTTTAAATGATTAAATGTACTGCGTCAAAATATTGCTTGCACCTGGGCGGCAGATAGGCTAGGTGCGGCTCTGAGTACAAAATATTAATGACTTCAGCCGTCTTGAAGAATTCCGCCTGTTGTATCCATGCATCGGAAGTCTTGGATAGGTTTGTGGCGGTGGCTGGACACATTTGGTGGCTATAATAGTTTATTGGCTGGCTATGGTTTGACTTTAATTTGGCTTTAATTTGGCTCACATTTGGGTTTTATAGAAATTATAGTTCTCTATTGCATCTTCGTTCGGCTTTTTGATTAGGCTTTCATTTAGTTCATTAGTTCTCTGTGTCTTTGATGGCTATTGTTGGCTCTCGTTTTTCTATAAAAGTGATATATCGATTTATGGTTTAATCATGGTTATGCATTGGTTTACTTTCTTTAGTATTGAAAAAAAGTCCATATTGTGCAGTGGTGCACTCTCGCCAGTCTATAAAAGTTACATTTTAGATTATGACCACAGTAGAATCGTTCATAGTCTGTTTATTTTTTTTTATGCGACTTTCAGAGAAATTTGGAGCCAAATTACCTTTCCGGGCTTAAAAGTAACAAAGTCGATCGGAATTTTGCAAAAATTAGGGGGCTCAATTAGCCAGTGAGGGGCCCTCGGTCAGCATATTCGTAAGAAGTCCTCTGGTCTAAGTATTTATACGTCTAGAACTGGTTAGGTCTTTCTTGAGGCTTTTTATTGTTACTATAATAAGACAACAGCTGTCTATTGTTAGGCGATTCTGCGACTCAAATTTCGTCATTGCTTCGTGATCTAAAAATAGACACATTTTAATTTATTCAAACACTAAATTGGTTGATGTCAGAGCAACTAATCAAACTTCATAGTAAGACATTTCTAAGTTAAGCAATAATCAATGAACGCTCCACATAAGGAGCCTACATAATGTGTTGAATGGCGTACCTCGCATAGTTTATTGAATATGTAATTTTCTTGATATAATTAGTTTTTGTTTTGTTTATACAACAGTATTTGCGTTATATGTATAACGCAGTGGCTACGGATAAAGCAAATGAGCATGCGCTCTAGCGCTCTAGACGGACTTTATTTTATTACGGCTGTAGATGTGCGCATGCGCGATTGCTGTACTCCGTATAATTTTTTTTTTGGGGGGGGGGGTCCGGCTATAGATATTGCGCCTAACCCTAACCCTATCCCTAACCCTAATCCTAACCCTAATCTTAGCCCCTAAAACAAAAATTAGCAATAAAATGCAGTCCGCCTAGTCGCGCATGCGCACATCTATAGCTGTACCCCGAAAAAAAAATACGGAGTACATTTGCTGTATCCTAGCCACTTCGTATGTATAAATACCTGCAACACTCACGCCTCGTCCCTGATATGCACATAGATGTTTCATCACATGGTTTACAAATAGGATTCATTGAAACGAGGCTAGTTGTGCCGATGAGTTGAGCAGGGTAATCAGATATTACATGAATTCAAATCTACAGCTGCACGAGAAGAAAACAATATAAATCCTCTTACTTCGTTTTTTTGTTTTAATATTATGCAAATGAATGGCACAGATGATTTCTTCTACTAAAACTATGAATTGATATTTTTTATTACTAGCTGTACCCTGCAAAACCTTTACATCAGAGGCGTAGCGAGGGGGGCAAGTATTACAAACTGTATTAAGACATCTTCCCGTTCAACCCCCACCCCCTTTTTATCTCTACCCCAACCTTTCCTCATAGCCCCACCACTTCTTCTCCCAATCTAATGTACGGACTGGACTGACACGCCCGGACTTGTCAGTCAAACCAATAGCCCGTGACGGTGTACACGTCTGCGCCGGACATCCATCTCCCCCCCCCCATGAGATTAATTCCTCGGACAAGGCCGGATGATAACAGAGCGTTCGCGCCTTATCATGTGGTACCGTTGCCCAGCACACCTGGGTGACACGACGTTGATGTATGTTTGGACAAGGAACAGATTAAGGGGCCCAACGATATAAAAGGAGATGAGTTTTACTAATCGGGGCGCAGTCCATCCCCTTTGCGGGGAGGACTATACACACACTCTCTTTTACGAGAGGTCCACGTTATACGAGTCTGTTTAGACTCCCGATTGTAAACTTCTTTTTAAGAGTTATTTGTATACGTATGGTTTGCATATTGTAAACTTAGCGCTCGCTCCGCTAAGAGTTCTTTTTAGAACTATTTATATTGTTATATATCTACGTTTTGAATAAAGTCAAGTGTTGTTTATCATATACGCACCCGACTTGAGTCGTTTTGTATTTACTTGTCACGTGGCTGTACACAAATAAATTATTGACCTCACGCATTCAGCTCAGTTACTTAGATTACCCATAGACAACGGCCATCACAACAGCCCTACAAAGGCAAGATTTGTGACAGCAAGGCAACTTGCGCCCGGGGCATTTTACCTTTTTAATATCTTTTTAGCTCCCCTCCATTCGAAAACCATATAACATTATATGTAAAATATACCATTTGGCGCCCCTGAACCTCGGCGCCCGGGGACCTATGTACCCCCGCCCCCCTAGCTACGCCACTACATAAAGTTATATTCCCTTAGTTTTGATCAGTAGGCTAGGTTATTTTTGGTTTTCGGACAGATCCGATTTTTTCATGATTTTAATTACTATTGTTTACGTTTGACGATTGTAAACTGGAATACTGATGTATTAATTCTTTACTTTCGATTTAAAGCACCGCTATTATTTATATAGATACTGTCTAAGATACTTTACAAGAATATTATCCTGTAATGATGTAGCGGTCTTTTTTTAATTGATTGGTGTACAATTAGTTAACAAATTCAACTTTTTAAAAAAAAAAAAAAAAAAAAAAATTAACTGAAAGTTGTCAGCTATTGTGTTTGTATTTCATGTCTCCATTCTGTACCAAACAGCGTCTGTATAACCCTAACTAAACCGAGCTCAGAGTTGTCATTGTCAAGACCCTCGACCCGTCGATGTCGCCCCTTTAAGTAAGTCTCCTCCAGCGGCAGTCATTCCTCCCTCCATGCACTGTCCGTGTTGCTGGTGTCCATCCCAGCACTGCTCGCCCGGTTCCAGACACCGGCAGCTGACGGATCTGTCTCACGGTGTGAGGATCTCCACAAGCTTCGTTTGTTTTAGTTTTTTAACCTTCTGTCGGATAAACTGGCCTGTGAATGGTGGCTTTTTTCTATAGTGACCGCTTGAACTTCCGGTCAGTGGGTTATTCTTTCACGGACATACAGTGACACACCATCAGGTGTGTAGGTGTGTTCACATCGCGTGTGTTTTTTTCATGTGTGTTGATGTGTTTAATTCGCGTGTGACCTCACGTGGTTTGTTTTGAAATTAAACTACTTATATTTGAAGTAAACTTTTTTCCCAGTGCGTTATTCACAGAAGTGTAGTGTGTGAGTGTCTTCACCAAGCTATTCTCACGTCTTTTGTGGTGGTAATGTAATTAAGTTGACTGTTTGCACATCAATTTTGAATAATCTTAAGGCTAGTTGTTTTCCCCCCATAAAAATAGCAGCTGTTTGTCAAGTTTTTATGGCTGAGTATATTTACTTTTTTATCTCTTAAATCGTGCCTTCTAACATACATACACACACTCACTCACTCACTCATTCACTCACTCATTCACTCACTCACTCACACAAACACTTATTGATTGTACTCTTATCTCAGAGCGGTTTTCGCGTATGGTCAGACAAGGTGACTACTATGTGGCCATCACTTTATGCCCCCCCCGCTATTTAGTCAACCACAAAGAAAGGCAACTGTATCACTCGTCAGGGGCCCCCAGTTTACGTAGACATTAAGGGCTTCAAGGGGGGACCCAATTCTTCAAAGATTATGAAAGGGCAAGCGGCGACCATGAAACGATTAGCCCAATACACCCCTTCCCCATCCCCAGCTTACCTTTGTCAAGGGCCTACAAAATACCGCTTTGATTATAGGCCTACACTTGCATCACCTCACTGAGTATATGTAAGAAAACGTTTTTTTTTGTTGTTGACTAACAAAGTCATAGAAAATCTGACCAGATTGTATGGCGCCATTATCTTTCAGTTAGAGAGAGACACAAGATCTGAAATGTTTGACGTCACAGTTATTTGAATTTTTCTTGAGTGCTGACTCCAGTTTTTGATCAAATTAACTTGTAATACATGGCAATGTCTGTACATGACATTATGTAATACATAGCAATGTCTGTACATGACATTTTGTAATACATGGCAATGTCTGTACCTGACATATTGTAATACATGGCAATGTCTGTACCTGACCTATTGTAATACATGGCAATGTCTGTATCTGACATGTTGTAATACATGGCAATGTCTGTACTTGAAATATTGATTTTTTAATTTCAAGATAAATGTCTGTCTTTGAGTGATGTTTATGTTCGCACTGGATTGTCTGTCATGACGTATTTACATTTACTTTTGGAATGTCTGATTCTCACTATAAAAAAAAATCAAAATATTTTAACTCGAGTCGATTGTTGAAGAGATGAAATGTGAACTAGACTAATACATAAACATAGATGTATGGAATGTGAACTAGACTAATACATAAACATAGATGTATGGAATGTGAACTAGACTGATAGATAAACATAGATGTATGAAATGTGAACTAGACTAATAGATGCAAAATGTGAAACAGGGGTAGAAGGAGAAATATATATAGATATAGAGATATATCGAGTGAGAAAGTAAGGAGAGACAGAGACAAAGAGAGACAGGGATATAGAGGGGAGAGACACACACACACACAGAAAGAGAGAGAGAGAGAGAGAGAGAGAGAGAGAGAGAGAGAGAGAGAGAGAGAAAGTGGCATGGAGACGGAGAAGAGAAAGAGACAGAGAGAAGGGAGGGAAGGAGACCGAGAAATAGAAAGGAAGGGGGATGGAGACGGAGAGATAGGGACATAGAGAGGGCCAGAGAGATATAGATATAGATAGATAGATAGATAGATAGATAGATAGATAGAGAGAGAGAGAGAGAGAGAGAGACAGAGAGAGAGAGGCGTTAAACAATCAATTCACTGATCGACTAACTATATTGCGCTGCATTTTGAAATTTAACCAATGACTACTTCAATATTTCCACCTCTCACTATAAGTAATTCAATATTTCCACCTCTCACTATAAGTACTTCAATATTTCTGCTTCATCATGGCTTTTTATTCTCTCTCTCTCTCTCTCTCTCTCTCTCTCTCTCTCTCGATTTTTTTCTTTCTATTTCTACCCAGATTTTGATCTTAATTTACTCTCAACATTTTATCAGAAATAAATTGTCCTCCGTCAGCAACTTTTTATTTCTTTATTTTTTTCTAGGCAAACTACGGCCCGCGGGCTAAATCTGACCCACCGCACTATTTAATCCGGGCCGCCGCACTATTTATCCGGGCCGCCGCTCGTCCCAGAATGTAGCACAGCACCTGCACCTTTATGGTATAACGTTTTCACCTTTAATGTATGTTGGTCCATGCCACTCCATCCACCCATCTACTCTTTGTCCGGCACGCCGATCTAATTTACGAACCCAATGTGGCCCTGACTCAAAAAGTTTGCCAACCCCCTGCAGTAGAAAGTTCCAGTGCTTTTGACATGGCCATGTACTAGAGGTGAACAATCTTTTCAAATTTGTGGGGGCTACACGTGAATCTCAAATTGTATAGACTTGCTGTATGGAAGGAGTGTTTCTATTTACTAATAATTCAAAAGGGAGGGAGAGCGGGGATGGGTCCAACAGCAAAATAGGACGTAGTTTACCCACGGGTTCTATAGTTTACCCACCCATTATGGATTGTTTTTTCAGTGACCTGATATTGAAGGGCTGCTCCACTGTGTGCGAAATGTCATTACCACGTAGACCCATTTTGTTCACTTAATGACCTCTCGCATGTATCTGTCTTCTCCCATCTTTGACGTCACACTTGTTGACAGTAGATTGACATAACCATGTCACTACCACACCTACATAACATAACCATGTCAAATCTGTACCTATATTAAACATAACTGTGTCGCTTCTATAAATACATACATTCACATAATCATGCCAACTCCATACCTACATAACATAACCATGTCAACTCTACAACTACATTACCATAACCATGTCATATCTACATTTCCTTTTATCCCACAAGTTACCTTCATACTGTTGTGTACATGATCTTGACGGGCCTCACATTTATCCCCATCTTCAATACTTAATAATATGTCCGCATTCTTTAAGATCAACATCCCAACTTTTACACTCGTGAACTAGCACCTGCCCCATGCGATAAACTCTTTACTGTAGATTAACTCCCATCTCCACGTTCACCTACAACCACCTTCCCTCCTAACCCCCCCTCCCCCCTTGATCTCCTCAACCAATTACAGCCATGCTCCGCTGGTCACGCTGGTCACTCCGGTCACTCTCCATTCGCGACTTTGATCTTCCAACCTTTCACGATCGAATCTACGCGATGCCATTCAGCCGCGCTAACTTACCCAACACAGTTCTCACACCCACATATAAAAATATTCTGACAGCAGATATTCTGACAGCAGATATTCTGACAGCAGATATTCTGACAGCAGAAACTCACAAACTAATACATGTACACAAACTAATACATGCACACAAACTAATACATGTACACAAACTAATACATGCACACAAACTAATACATGTACACAAACTAATACATGCACACAAACTAATACATGCACACAAACTAATACATGTACACAAACTAATACATGCACACAAACTAATACATGTACACAAACTAATACATGTACACAAACTAATACATGCACACAAACTAATACATGCACACAAACTAATACATGCACACAAACTAATAATGTACACAAACTAATACATGCACACAAACTAATACATGTACACAAACTAATACATGCACACAAACTAATACATGCACACAAACTAATACATGTACACAAACTAATACATGTACACAAACTAATACATGCACACAAACTAATACATGCACACAAACTAATACATGTACACAAACTAATACATGTACACAAACTAATACATGTACACAAACAATACCCTCAGTGAAATGACACCGATAAAATGGCGGCTGGTCTGATTAAAATAGTGTCTCCTTGACACCACTGTGTCAACACCATTATGACAGGACTATGCATCTTTCCCTCATCTGTATCCATTGATTAGGAATACTACCCCCCCCTGGGGGGGGGAGGGGGCTGAAATCAAAGAATAATACGATCATTAAGAAAAAACAAAAACGAAGAGCTGTTCTTATGAATTAGGTACTAGGGGAATCGCTTAGGGGCCCCAGTGCAAAATATATGATGCTAAGAGGACCCCAGACAGCTGCTTATGCCTGCCCCCCCCCCCCCCTCGTATGTAAGAACGGCACGATAACAACATCACAGAATGAATAGAACAATTACAATTACCACAAACACACGTCTCATTCAACATACACTTGTGTCAAGACCTTCTAAATATAATATTTACACTCAACTGGTTCAGGCCCTTGGTGAGTGGCGGTAAAGCGATCGCTCATGACCTTGAAATAATATATGTCCTACTCCTTACAACAAGGTCTCTTGGCCCATCATCCATTATTTGCTGTAGCCCCATAACTTCACTCGCTGTAGGGCCCACATTTGATGGTCGCTTTAGGCCCAACATTTGAAACTTGCTTTAGGCCCAATATTTGAAACTTGCTTTAGGCCCAACATTTGAAACTTGCTTCAGGCCCAACATTTGAAACTTGCTTTAGGCCCCACATTTGAAACTTGCTTTAGGCCCCGCATTTGAAACTTGCTTTAGGCCCAACATTTGAAACTTGCTTTAGGCCCCACATTTGAAACTTGCTTTAGGCCCAACATTTGAAACTTGCTTTAGGCCCAACATTTGAAACTTGCTATAGGCCCAACATTTGAAACTTGCTTTAGGCCCAACATTTAAAACTTGCTTTAGGCCCCGCATTTGACGCTCTCTTCAGGCCCGCCATTTAAGACTCGATCTAAGCCCCGGCGTTTAATGAAATGCGAAGTGCAATTGCACTCGACACGCACTTCACAAAAAAAAAAACCTACTCATATTTTGATGACGCCATATGGCTGTTTTAATTATTCATCTATTCGTCATAACATAAAAAATAAAAAGCCCATAGTACCGGGTTAGTTGGAATACATGAACAAACACACACACACACACACACATACACACACAAGATCTTTTCAAATCAGCCAAGAGGAATTTGATCTTGTGTGTGTTCGAATGCGTCAAGGACGTGCTGGGGGACATTGGCGACTGTTGTCATGGACATTTGGGGCTTAGAGAAAAAAATAATTCATAAGTGGGTGGGGGGTGTCGATATTCTTTTTAATCAGTTTAGGGGGGAGGGGAAGTTAGTTAGATAATGGGGTGCTAATTTTATACAAACGTGCCTTGATCTGAAAAACCCTTCGCGCCCCCCCCCCCCCAACCCCCATGATTTTTTTACGACAACATTAATTCGGTCGACGGGAAACACAACCTATATAAACAGTAACACACAACCTATATAAACAGTAACACACAACCTATATAAACAGTAACACACAACCTATATAAAGTGTAACACACAACCTTTCAAAATAGTTATAGCTGGTCGAGTCGGACAAAAAATAATTACACTATAGATTGTACAAATGTTTTCAATCATGACAATCCCTCTAACGTGTAGGACGTTTGAGAAGATCTATGAGACAGATGAGTTTTATTGTTCAGATGAAAAAAATGATATATCTGTTTTATTTTTAAATTTACTTAATCCGTGCATCGCTTTAACATTTTGTTTCTATTATTCACATTTTTTTTCTAATTTAACAAATTTATAACAAATTACATAACGCTCGAACAATGGTTGTCGAATTCGCCCGTGTGGGATGGGGGTCCGTTATAGTGTAATTGGAGAGGCGGAGTTCATTTGTGGAGGCTCCTTTATTAAATGTGATTTTAATGTGAACTTATACATTATTTTGTCCAAAATAACAGGCAGACGATCATGTTTAATAAATTGTGCATGACCCTTGAACTGTCCAGCACATCTCGTCAGAGGCTTTTATGACACAGCACGTTTCTGTGAGGTGCTTATGACACAGCACGTTTCTGTGAGGCGTTTATGACACAGCACGTTTCTGTGAGATGCTTATGACACAGCACGTTTCTGTGAGGCGCGTATGACACAGCACGTTTCTGTGAGGCGCTTATGACACAGCACGTTTCTGTGCGATGCTTATGACACAGCAAGTTTCTGTGAGGTTATTATGACACAGCACGTTTCTGTGAGGTGCTTATGCGTGTTTGTGAATGTTTTTTTCTCTTCTTTTCTCTCGCGTGACGTCATGTTCTTGACCCTGAAAAAAAAATCCCGGCATGGCCAAACCCTTCATATCAAAACTGAATGATCTTCTCCGGTTCAGTTCAACTCATTCATTGCAGGATATGTTATAACACGAATGGAAGGCTCTCATCTGATTCCCCGACCCCGGGGCTGCAAACAGTTGAAGCTTTTTAAAGGTTTCACAGTTCAGACACTGAGGACGTGGGGGGGGGGGTCAGTCTCTCGTAACCAATCAGGAAGGCGCTAGGCATGTATATGGCCTCCCCCTATATCTCAGTCTCTCATTTAGAAAAAAAACAAAATATGCGGATAAAGAATCTTTGACAATTGAGTTCTCGCGCAGAGATACATACATAGACATATACATAGCATGTACATTGACATATACATAGCCTGTACATAGACATATACATACACAATGCAATCATCACATACAAACTCAATAAAATACATATATATTTTTTAAATTGTGACAAATATTATATTTAAAAGGAAAAACAAATTCTACCCGTCTTTTCTCTCTCTCAGAAGTTTTTCTTTATCTTCCTCTGTATCTCTCCCCCCCCTCTCTCTCTCTATCTCTCCTTCTCACTCTCATTCTTGCAACGAGAAGAAATATTCTGTTCATTGAGCCATGGAGTAATACATATCTGATTGAATGCACAGAGTGTAATAGAAGGTTGGACATATGGACATATATGTGTAGGGAGGAAATACAATATGTAGTATGCATAGCCTTCCCTCTGGCCGAATTGAATTCTTCCAGTTGTAATGTCTTATTGTTCCAAATCCAAAGACACACACACACCTACACACATACATACATACATACATACATACAACCATACATACATGCGTTTACACACACATATACATATATACATACACACACACACAAACATACTTACACACATGCATACATACATGCATACATACATGCATACATACACACATGCATACATACGTACATACATGTATCCATACATATTCACACTTACTTACATACACACATACCTACATACACACATACATACATTGACACATATATACATGCAGGCATACATACATACACTCATACTCAGTTATTCACACATACATACATAATTGCATATTTACCACAAACATGCATACAAACATCCATACACACTTACATGCATACTTACATAAACATGAGCGCACATGCTGAATCACACACTACCGCTTACAAATATTTCAGCAGACGATGATCAATAATTATAAACCGTGCTGGTGCTTTACGAAACACCGGACATGCGCACTAATTTATCTTTAGCACCGTTTGACTTCCTTTACGTGACAATAATACATCAACACAATAAAACTCTAACTGCCAATTGTAAACTTTTTTTTATTCGCTGCCTTTCACATGCGGCATTCGTTTATTGTGTCGTATTTCTCACATTAACTCGTAGTTGGCAGGAACAGATTGTGAATTGTTTTGTTTATATCGATGCTATATGTCAAGAGTTAACACCCGGTATAGTTGGATGCCTTTGTAGCACGCGCACTACACTCGTGAGTGCAAGCATCAAAGAGGCAATAGGGGTTCAGAGCCCATTATTATGGATAGGCCAAATAGGAAAACGCCCAAGGCTCCTAGCCTTAAAGTATCCTTGCCTCAAAGTATCCTTGCCTCAAAGTATCCTAGCCTCAAAGTATCCTAGCCTCAAAGTATCCTAATCTCAAAGTATCCTAATCTCAAAGTATCCTTGCCTCAAAGTATCCTAGCCTCAAAGTATCCTAATCTCAAAGTATCCCAGCCTCAAAGTATCCTAATCTCAAAGTATCCTTGCCTCAAAGTATCCTTACCTCAAAGTATCCTTACCTCAAAATATCTTAGCCTCAAAGTATCCTAATCTCAAAGTATCCTAATCTCAAAGTATCCTAGCCTCAAAGTATCCTAATCTCAAAGTATCCTAGCCTCAAAGTATCCTAATCTCAAAGTATCCTTGCCTCAAAGTATCCTTGCCTCAAAGTATCCTTGCCTCAAAGTATCCTTGCCTCAAAGTATCCTTGCCTCAAAGTATCCCTGCCAGCGATCTATTAAAAGTGCATTGGTGGGAATATCGCACAGGGCCCCAAACTATCTCTGGAAGTCTCTGCCTAGGACCCCCGAAAAGATCTAAGAACAGGTGATGGGGGGTATAGGGCAGAGACCTCAAGAAATATTAGAGGAGACGGCAACAGTGAGATTTGAACCTGCTGGGGTTCACCAGCTAGGCAAGACACCGAGATACGTGGGAAGATTTATACCCAAATAAAAACCCAACAAAAACAAATTTCATTTTAATGCTGTCTAACGGTAGCGCCAGATTAAGAAATTCTACTCATCAATATTTACTAAACTGATACCGTACTTTTTATTGCCAATAGATTTCCCTCATAGTTGATGAAGTGTAGAATTCAATCGCTTCTTTAGCAGACTGTGGTTAGATCAATGCTCATTAGTTGATGAAGTGTAGAATTCAATCGCTTCTTTAGCAAACTGTGGCTAGATCAATGCTCATTAGTTGATGAAGTGTAGAATTCAATCGCTTCTTTAGCAGACTGTGGCTAGATCAATGCTCATTAGTTGATGAAGTGTAGAATTCAATCGCCTCTTTAGCAGACTGTGGCTAGATCAATGCTCATTAGTTGATGAAGTGTAGAATTCAATCGCTTCTTTAGCAGACTGTGGCTAGATCAATGCTCATTAGTTGATGAAGTGTAGAATTCAATCGCTTCTTTAGCAGACTGTGGCTAGATCAATGCTCATTAGTTGATGAAGTGTAGAATTCAATCGCTTCTTTAGCAGACTGTGGCTAGATCAATGCTCATTAGTTGATGAAGTGTAGAATTCAATCACTTCTTTAACAGACTGTGGCTAGATCAATGCTCATTCGCCTTTATTTCCCCAACTGATTTGAGGTACTCATTGTTTTTTTTTAATTACTTGAACCAGGGACTTTCATGTTGACAGTCTATACAACACGACCTTCCGTCACTCTATTTATTTATTTTTTTTGACAAACTGACTAAATTATTATTTATTAGTAGTATGTAGACAAGTATTACTGGTGAATGAATATAAATTAAGATGCATCAAGTAGAATTAAAAACTTACATTACAACGGTGTTAAAAGCAACATTTCCGTAAAGTAATATTGATTAATTAATTAATTAACTTGCCGAATTTATAATACAAATGACGAACGTAATGATCAAACACGTGATGAATTATGTGACAAACTGAGAACATTGATTGGTCGATATGGTTATTATCATTACTGAACAAATAAAATAACATAAATAAATGAACCCAAACATTTTGGAATTTTTCAGTAGTATAATTGACGAAATATTTAATTGTATAATGAAACTAAACACTTTATTGTATGATGAAACTAAACACTTTATTGTATAATGAAACTAAATACTTTATTGTATAATGAGACTAAACACTTTATTGAATAATGAAACTAAACACTTTATTGTATAATGAAACTAAAAACTTTATTGTATAAATAATGAAATCAGCAAAAAACGAAATAAATAAACCTGCTTCTTCTAAAAACTATAACTTTGAAACAAATGAAATACTTTCAATGACCTTTTCTCTGTTGTTCATGTGTTCTGTCTATTGGTGTGTCCATCCCAATTTCTCGACAATAGAGATTCCAAATATTAGGTTTAGGTTTCCCGCAGGAGAATATCTCCATCATTACATTCATTTTTTGTATGAGATATTAGAACACACACCCGCGCATAAATAAATAATGAAAATCAATGAAAGAACACCATACACACAAACACACACATACTCTCTCTCTCTCTCTCTCTCTCTCTCTCCCTCCCTCTCTCTCTCTCATACACAACTACGTGCGCACGGCTAATCCGATGATTAAATTAATTGATTCATTCTACAAAAAAAACAACTACAAAATGACGTCATCAGAGCTTTGACCAGTTATGGGGAAGAGAAATCTGAACTTCTCAGTGAAGCAGAAACCCATCAGTGAAGTTGAAACCCATCAGTGAAGTTGAAACCTATCAGTTCAGTTGAAACCCATTAGTGAAGTAGAAACCTATCAGTTCAGTTGAAAACCATAAGTGAAGTATAAACCTATTAGTTCAGTTGAAACCCATCAGTGAAGTTGAAACCTATCAGTTCAGTTGAAACCTATCAGTGCAGTTGAAACCTATCAGTGCAGTTGAAACCTATCAGTTCAGTTGAAACCTATCAGTTCAGTTGAAACCCAACAGTGAAGTTGAAACCTATCAGTTCAGTTGAAATCTATCAGTGCAGTTGAAACCTATCAGTTCAGTTGAAACCCATCAGTTCAGTTGAAACCTATCAGTTCAGTTAAATACAAAGCCCGTTGGCATTTACCCTCACGGATCATTTGTATGCAGGAACCACACTAGTGGTCAGTGTCCAGGCTAGAATTAGGATGGTCAAAATATATTGAAAATGTAGTGGTCAGTGTCTAAGCTAGAATTAGGGGTGATCAAGAAATTTTGAAATTTTAGTGGTCAGTGGTCAGGATTTAACAGCAATTGTGGTCGATGGTCAGTATATACTGAAATATAATAAGTGGTCACAGTTTTCATAACATGTATGAACTACATTGGCCAGTTTTCAAGAAAGGTTGATACTGCAATGGTCAATGCTCATGACATTGGGTAGTCCGGTGTTTTATTTTAAACTTACCTGTTGAAACCAACAAATAACAAGACTGGCGCTTAGAACGAAAAACACCAATTAAAAACTTAACTCGGTTATAGAACAAAAAACATAAACAATTGTCAACCCTTAGGGCCTCTTTACAACTACTTGTTGTATTCTTACAACCCAACGCAAACCATACAACTCATCTCAATACACTACACCCTATCGTAAATCATTATATAATCAATGTAGTCGAATAGTGACTTTACATAATTCTATTTATTGTGACATGAAAAATGTCGACATTAAATACACTTCATACCATCAAAAGCCACTTTAATTCTTCCCAGGTAAGGGCTAAAAGTATCTGTGCCAAGTTGGCGCTAATCTGCCTGCCATCAGTTACTTCCTCCTGCTAACTCGACCTTCCAACGCCCTCCTCTCCCTTCTCCCACCCTAAACCCCCCCCCCCACACCCACCCCCTGTTGTAGAGCTCTTCCATCCCACAAATCCAAAAGTCAATAGCCGACTGTAATCAAGCAAACTCCAAGCCTCACTTAACCATTGTCAAAGTTCAGGATTTACCAAGAACTTGGAGACACAACATTTTCTCAATACACATTTCTTTTAACCTTTTAGGCAAATGTCCAAGCAATAGATCGATTCGGAATAGAACAAGGAACTTTGTCTGGACATGTTGTTGATGGGACATAGTCTGGCCATATTGTTGATGGTATCAAAAACATGACAAGTTGAATGTTGCGGATTCTCTAAAAATAAATCAGTATTCTTTTTCTATAAAATACAAAATTTAAATGTTCTTTTGTACCGATTAAAATGTCTAACTATATTTCCTGCTGTAGAAAGCTATTGTTCTATCTATTCTTCTCTACCTAGAAATGGTTTTGTCTGTATATCCTGCATTTCCTGACTATCGTTCTGATTGTCTATCATGCTCTTTCAAACTACTGTTCTAACTATCTTTAGCAAACAATAGTTATATCTATCTTTCCCGATGAACCAAGCTATTGTTCCTTCTATCAGGCTGTACAAACTATTTTTCTTTCTATTCTGATGTACAAATCTATTGTTCTGCCTATCCCGCTGTACCACGATAATGTTTATTTCTATCCTGCTGTACAAAGCTATTGTTCAATTTATCCCACTGTATCAAAATGTTGTTCTATCTATTCGGCTGTACCAAGCCATTAATCTTTGCACTCACATCCTCAGGGTCTGTATCAGCTTCGACTGGAACCAATTTGTTTGTTTACATGTCCTCAATCTGTTTGTTTCCATTCACATTAATGCAAAAAAAAAATCTTTATTGAATGTAAAATGAGCAGACGTTGGGGAGACGAATTAGTTTAATGCATGCTTCTATTTTCCTGGTGCCTAGATTGACGTAAAATATGATTGATGACATATAACGGTGATGTCATTCCCTTTCCGTACTCTCTCATACAACATTCAACATCACGCATTCAACTTTTTAAAAAACTCAACCGTTACACGATTCCAATTGTTAAATATATTTAATTAACTTCACTTGATGTGGGTTGGACATGTTAGTCTCAAAGTTTAGTAACTCAATGTTGGACATGTTCTAATTCTGTGGAAAAAGCTCAAATTTGACACACTAGTAAATTCTACAAGATAATACACCATTTTAATGTTGACAGATTCCATTAGCTACATCTTGTAGAATTACTTTTTTAGTAATTTTTGTAATTTGAAAAATACGACATGAGACTATGTGTCAAAATAATTACGAAAGTGCGGTGACATTGCGTCAGTGTGCAAATAGTGACGCTGATTTTTTTTTTAGTTTAATATAGAATTGCCAAATAGACTAAAGTGTGTAACAAAAAAAAAGTAAAGACATTTTAATTATTTTAAGCTAAAAAAATATTTAAAAAGAAATGTATAAGAAAAAATGAAATAAGAAAAGATTCATTAAATCATACAAATATTGAAATCATACAAATATTGAAATCATTCAAATATTGAAATCATAAAAATATTGAAATCATACAAATATTGAAATCATACAAATATTGAAATCATACAAATATTGAAATCATACAAATATTGAAATCCTACAAATATTGAAATCATACAAATATTGAAATCCTACAAATATTGAAATCCTACAAATATTGAAATCCTACAAATATTGAAATCATACAAATATTGAAATCTATTATCACAATGATAAAAAGCAAGTGTTGATGAACAGAATAGTTTGAACCAAATGTGTCGTCAAATTCATAAGTTGATACATCGCAATACATAAATAAATAATCTATCGATCCAGACGAGCACCTATGCTAATATTTTTTTTTAGTAATAATAGTCTGTATCAATTTTTTCTGATGATCAAAGGCGGTAGTTCTTAAACTTTTGCACTTTGCGACCCACCATGATAAAGGTTTCGGTGTCGCGCCCAACATAAAAAAAAATTTGTTATGTTTTCGCCACATAGATAGAAATAGAGTTGTAATTAATCATTTTTATAAATTTAATATTGTTCAATTTGTAATAATAAATTTTGTAGTGACCAGCCGGACATTAACCAGCGACTCAAACAGTGAGAATCACTGATCTAAGGGATTATTGTTTTATTTCATAGTGCAATTTTTTTAAAAAAGTTTTTGATTAAATATTTTTTTTTAAAACATTCATAAATGTGTTTTAATAGTTTCTCCTCAATATTTCAATTTTTTATATTATTCTTACATGTTTGAAGTTTGTTAATATAGCTCTTAGAACTAGGAGAACTGCTAATAGCAGCATTGAGAACGGTTTTTATTTTAATAAGAATTGTAGGAACTAGATTTCATTGTGTAAAATACCGGTATTGAGTTGTAGAAATGTTGCTGAGATGAAAGAACGAAGTTATAGATTTATGAGACTCATGTGGCGTGCTGTGGCTCACGCGGCTCTTAGTTTAGTTAGACAGAGCCCTGTTTATCAATACACACACTGGGCGGGTCATGGGGAGGAGTGGGTTATTTTGCCATTACGCCAGTAACAAAATGTTAAGTTTTATATCCGTTATTGTTTTTATTTTTAAACTTTAAATAAAACAAACAAAAAAAAAACATCTGAGTTATTTTGAAAGACTACATTCTGGTCGACGCGCCCCTGCACATGGTCAGGACCGTTACTGGTGCAGGCAACTCATCCTCTTGCATTGAATGTTGAGTCACTGTATTGTCTGTTTGGTCAGTGCACTCATCCTCTTGCATTGAATGTTGAGTCACTGTATTGTCTGTTTGGTCAGTGTACTCATCCTCTTGCATTGAATGTTGAGTCACTGTATTGTCTGTTTGGTCAGTGTTACTCATCCTCTTGCATTGAATGTTGAGTCACTGTATTGTCTGTTTGGTCAGTGGACTCATCCTCTTGCATTGAATGTTGAGTCACTGTATTGTCTGTTTGGTCAGTGCACTCATCCTCTTGCATTGAATGTTGAGTCACTGTATTGTCTGTTTGGTCAGTGCACTCATCCTCTTGCATTGAATGTTGAGTCACTGTATTGTCTGTTTGGTCAGTGCACTCATCCTCTTACATTGAATGTTGAGTCACTGTATTGTCTGTTTGGTCAGTGTTACTCTTCCTCTTGCATTGAATGTTGAGTCACTGTATTGTCTGTTTGGTCAGTGCACTCATCCTCTTGCATTGAATGTTGAGTCACTGTATTGTCTGCTTGGTCAGTGCACTCATCCTCTTACATTGAATGTTGAGTCACTGTATTGTCTGTTTGGTCAGTGTTACTCTTCCTCTTGCATTGAATGTTGAGTCACTGTATTGTCTGTTTGGTCAGTGCACTCATCCTCTTGCATTGAATGTTGAGTCACTGTATTGTCTGTTTGGTCAGTGTTACTCTTCCTCTTGCATTGAATGTTGAGTCACTGTATTGTCTGCTTGGTCAGTGCACTCATCCTCTTACATTGAATGTTGAGTCACTGTATTGTCTGTTTGGTCAGTGTTACTCTTCCTCTTGCATTGAATGTTGAGTCACTGTATTGCTCTGTTTGGTCAGTGCACTCATCCTCTTGCATTGAATGTTGAGTCACTGTATTGTCTGTTTGGTCAGTGCACTCATCCTCTTGCATTGAATGTTGAGTCACTGTATTGTCTGTTTGGTCAGTGCACTCATCCTCTTGCATTGAATGTTGAGTCACTGTATTGTCTGTTTGGTCAGTGCACTCATCCTCTTGCATTGAATGTTGAGTCACTGTATTGTCTGTTTGGTCAGTGCACTCATCCTCTTGCATTGAATGTTGAGTCACTGTATTGTCTGCTTGGTCAGTGCACTCATCCTCTTACATTGAATGTTGAGTCACTGTATTGTCTGTTTGGTCAGTGTTACTCTTCCTCTTGCATTGAATGTTGAGTCACTGTATTGTCTGTTTGGTCAGTGCACTCATCCTCTTGCATTGAATGTTGAGTCACTGTATTGTCTGTTTGGTCAGTGCACTCATCCTCTTGCATTGAATGTTGAGTCACTGTATGGTCTGTTTGGTCAGTGCACTCATCCTCTTGCATTGAATGTTGAGTCACTGTATTGTCTGTTTGGTCAGTGCACTCATCCTCTTGCATTGAATGTTGAGTCACTGTATTGTCTGTTTGGTCAGTGCACTCATCCTCTTGCATTGAATGTTGAGTCACTGTATTGTCTGTTTGGTCAGTGCACTCATCCTCTTGCATTGAATGTTGAGTCACTGTATTGTCTGCTTGGTCAGTGCACTCATCCTCTTACATTGAATGTTGAGTCACTGTATTGTCTGTTTGGTCAGTGTTACTCTTCCTCTTGCATTGAATGTTGAGTCACTGTATTGTCTGTTTGGTCAGTGCACTCATCCTCTTGCATTGAATGTTGAGTCACTGTATTGTCTGTTTGGTCAGTGCACTCATCCTCTTGCATTGAATGTTGAGTCACTGTATTGTCTGTTTGGTCAGTGCACTCATCCTCTTGCATTGAATGTTGAGTCACTGTATTGTCTGTTTGGTCAGTGCACTCATCCTCTTGCATTGAATGTTGAGTCACTGTATTGTCTGTTTGGTCAGTGCACAATCCCCCCCCCAGTCCATTGAAAATCGAGCCAGTTTTGTTAGGTTTGTTTGGTCAGTAGTGTTGTTAGCACCTCATGACCATGTGATTTGTCGGGAGGGGTGGGGTGGGGTGGGGGTGGGCGGAGTGAGTGAAAGAAGGCTGACCAAAAAAAGGGGAGACAAACAATTGATATTCAGACTCTGAAGTCTACGAGTGTCATGTGACCGTTAGTTGTCTTTCCCTGAAATAAAAAATTGCCTTCCTTTGTTTCTCCCTCATTTGTTTACATACAATAACAGAAATGAGAATTTTCTTACTGTGTGGAAAAATAATAATTCCTAAACTTTGCACACACGATAAACTGACTAGACCTAATAACAACATTAATGTAGCACTGAAGTTACGAACATCAACATGAATGTACGTACTGAAGTTGCAATAATGAACATGAATGTAAACACTGAAGTTACAAACATCAACACTAATGTACACACTGAAGTTACAAACATCAACATTAATGTACATACTGAAGTTACAAACATCAACATGAATGTAAACACTGAAGTTACAAAAATCAACATGAATGTAAACACTGCAGTTACAAACATCAACATTAATGTACGCACTGAAGTTACAAAAATCAACATGAATGTAAACACTGAAGTTACAAACATCAACACTAATGTACACACTGAAGTTACAAACATCAACATTAATGTACATACTGAAGTTACAAACATCAACATTAATGTACATACTGAAGTTACAAACATCAACATTAATGTACATACTGAAGTTACAAACATCACCATGAATGTACACACTGAAGTTACAAACATCAACATCAATGTACATACTGAAGTTACAAACATCAACATTAATGTACATACTGAAGTTACAAACAGCAACATGAATGTACACACTGAAGCTACAAACATCAACATGAATGTACACACTGAAGTTACAAACAGCATCATGAATGTACGCATTGAAGTTACAAAGTATTGATATAAAACATGTAACATCCCAACTCCGCTACTTTACCATTTATCATCAAGGACAATATGACTAATATAAACAAATAAAAGGACTGTATATCTAGTATAAACAGTTAATGTTTTCTACGTAAAACTATATGCCCCATCAGTTAATGGATGGTTTTGTCCTACTATGTCTGTCCATGAATGTATAATAAAACAGGAGGTCAAGTCATTAAGTCAATAAATGTTTTTCAGTCTCTAAGTACAGTGGTTCTCAGGACTTTACGCGTCGTGACACACTTTGATATCAGTTTTGGGTTTGCGACACACTTTGATAACAGTTTTGAGTTTGCGACTCACTTTGATAACAGTTTTGAGTTTTCGACCCACTTTGATAACAGTTTTGGGTTTGCGACCCACTTTGATAACAGTTTTTGGTTTGCGACCCACTTTGATAACAGTTTTGAGTTTTCGACCCACTTTGATAACAATTTTGAGTTTGCGACCCACTTTGATAAGTTTTGGGTTTGCGACCCACTTTGATAACAGTTTTGGGTTTGCGACCCACTTTGATAACAGTTTTGGGTTTGCGACCCACTTTGATAACAATTTTGAGTTTGCGACCCACTTTGATAACAGTTTTGGGTTTGTGACCCACTTTTGATAACAGTTTTGGGTTTGCGACCCACTTTGATAACAGTTTTGAGTTTGCGACCCACTTTGATAATAGTTTTGGTTTCGCAATATGCCTGCAAAAAAAACCAACAACTATAAAGTGAATATAAGTTCAAGTAATTGTATTTTCCTTTTTATTTCTTTCCCTTTTTACTAAAATGCAAATTTACAAACTTTCAGTTCTGTGACATATAGACATAAAGTTGTAGCTATGCATACAGAGATGAGCATTTCGCCGCGAACCAACCTAAATGCGTCCGCGGCCAACTGTAGGTAGAGAATCGCTGTCTGGGGGTACACACACACACACACACACACACACACACACACACACACACACACACAAAATGTAATGCTCTTATAGCAGTACATTACGTCGGCTTAACATTTGAATGAATTGTTGAGATGTGTAGGGCTGGTTTCTTCCAGACGTTGAATGGTGTCGTTTGTTCGGAACGAGGGCTCTCAAAACTGTTCCATCGTATACTAATGTATACTAATGTATACTAATGATGTATACTAATGTATACTAATGTATACTAATGATGTATACTAATGTATACTAATGTATACTAATGTATAACTAATGTATACTAGTGTATAACTAATGTATCACTAATGTATACTAATGTATAACTAATTTATACTAATGCATATTAATGTATAACTAATGTATACTAATGGCACCCGCTGGCCATTGTGTATGTGTGCGCTGCTACAGATGAATGAATAAAAATAAAAAATATTAATGTTGTCCAACGACCAGCCAAGAGTTCATAAAATGTGCTACAAGGAAGAAGTAGCTATGAGAACCCCTGGTTTAGAAGGTTGACAAGATTGATCGGTTGTCCACTAAAAGTGTTAATGTTGATGACAGCTAAATCCAGCCAATCCCAAATTGGTTCAGAATATAGAGCGCTGAGCGAGTGTAGATTTATTTTCTTTTTATAGACTTGGTGCAAAAGAAGGGATTTGTGTCTCCCAATGCACTACCTATCTGTATGAACAGATAGTCTGTAATCATATAAACGAGATTGTATCTCTCGATACAAAGGGCATAATAATATAAATGCGTTCATCTCAAGAAACTTCACACATTGATTAGATAGCTGCATGTCTATGGAGAAACTGTGCACTATAATGGCTGTCTTTCATGATTGTTTGTTCTAGATCCCAGTGTGCCAACCTGGTACATTCAGTGTTCTAGAATCTAGATCCCAGTGTGTCAACCTGGTACATTCATTGTTCTAGAATCTAGATCCCAGTGTGTCAACCTGGTACATTCATTGTTCTAGAATCTAGATCCCAGTGTGTCAACCTGGTACATTCATTGTTCTAGAATCTAGATCCCAGTGTGTCAACCTGGTACATTCATTGTTCTAGAATCTAGATCCCAGTGTGTCAACCTGGTACATTCATTGTTCTAGAATCTAGATCATAGTGTGTCAACCTGGTACATTCATTGTTCTAGAATCTAGATCCCAGTGTGTCATCCTGGTACATTCATTGTTCTAGAATCTAGATCCCAGTGTGTCAACCTGGTACATTCATTGTTCTAGAATCTAGATTCCAGTGTGTCAACCTGGTACATTCATTGTTCTAGAATCTAGATCCCAGTGTGTCAACCTGGTACATTCAGTGTTCTAGAATCTAGATCCCAGTGTGTCAACCTGGTACATTCATTGTTCTAGAATCTAGATCCCAGTGTGTCAACCTGGTACATTCATTGTTCTAGAATCTAGATCCCAGAGTGTCGACCTGGTACATTCATTGTTCTAGAATCTAGATCCCAGTGTGTCAACCTGGTACATTCATTGTTCTAGAATCTAGATCCCAGTGTGTCAACCTGGTACATTCATTGTTCTAGAATCTAGATCCCAGTGTGTCAACCTGGTACATTCAGTGTTCTAGAATCTAGATCCCAGTGTGTCAACCTGGTACATTCAGTGTTCTAGAATCTAGATCCCAGTGTGTCAACCTGGTACATTCATTGTTCTAGAATCTAGATCCCAGAGTGTCGACCTGGTACATTCATTGTTCTAGAATCTAGATCCCAGAGTGTCGACCTGGTACATTCATTGTTCTAGATCACATTGCATCAATTCATTACAATATTATCATTTTTCATTGAAAGACAGATGATAAACATATATATACAGTCAAACATTTCTGCTTAAACATTGATGCAGTGTGTGAAGTCCCTGTAAGGATGAGATGAAATCTCTTAGATCCTATAAACCACTAATGGGACGGTTTTTATGGTGCACTTCTTTCATCCCCACCAAAGCAGATAGTGAAATGGCCATGGAGACACCACGGGAGATATATCGGGAACTTTAGCCAAGACCTGAAAATTTTCCTTGGTCCTCACCGGAGATCGAACGGTCGACAGGCGAGCGCTTTACCGCACGACCATCCGTCCCCTTAATTAAAAAAAAATCGCCCACTTAAATGGGGACAATTTTTAGGTTTTGTAGTGCCCTTCTTTCATCCCCACCACAGCCGGGAGTGTGATGGCCATGGAGGCACCACGGGAGACATGAGAGGAACTTTAGCCAAGACCTGAAAAATTGTCCTTGGTCTTCACCGGAGATCGAACCAGGTACCTTCAGGTCGACAGTCGAGCGTGTTACCGCACGACCATCCGTCCATCTGTAGCCGGGGCATATAAAGGGACCGTGTGTGTGGATAGCATTATGCCCAGCCGCCTTTACTTTCCCAGCTGAAGTTAGGTACCCATTTTAAAGCTGGATGGACTTGGTGGACTTTCAATCACTTTTACCCGGAATACGACCGTAGCTCTAGCCGTGGATCGAACTTGGGACTTTCAAGTGGACTGTGAAGTGATGTACACACCACTCGACCATCCGCCGCACTCACATTTGATAGTTAGGATCTAATACAAGGCCAGCCCACACCTTAACGAGAAACAAGATAAAAATAAAAACACACGTAAGAGAAATAAAATATTTAAAAAAATAAACCCACTCTAGATAAAAAAAATATATGCTCATAAAAATTATGCCCCTGAAAATATATATTGGCCTAAAAATATCTTATAAAATAATAGCGATTTGGGGTCTGCGTTAAATCGAAAGTAAAGAATTAATACAACAGTATTTCAGTTTAAAATACAATCATGAAAAAATCGGATCTGCCCGCAATCTAAAATAACCTAGCTTACCGATCAAGCCTAAGGGGATATAACTCTAAGCAAAGGGATTGTAGGATACAGCTAGTACTAATATAATACAATAAAACAAAGTTTGGAATTCATCACTTTTGTTTTTATTGTATCGGATAATAATTTAATACTTGACTCTCAGCTTTACCTCGGTAGTGTTTTATCCTGACAATTCATTTCGCCAGAGGCGCACTAAGATTCTTGAGAAAGAATTATGTGTCCGACTTTGTAACTATAAGTAATGAAGCAAGATAATTTATACCATAGAAGACGTTGTTTTTTTTTGTTGTTGTTGTTATTTACATCGCCTAGGGGCGCTTGGAGTTCTATGACTGGCCCTGCCTATATTTATAGATGCACAGAAGCAAACGCTGAAATCAAATTAACAGTGTAATGGTTTATGAATATTGCGTTTCCAAGAGGGGAAAGAGGGACTGGTTAGTCCTGAAAGAGTGGGGTACATATATTATTGGCTCTAGTAATAAGTTGGCCAGGACACACAACGCACTAAGAACCATATACATACATATATTTTTTTTTGTATTTGGAAGTTTTGTGGCAGGTAAAAAAAAATGGATACACCCCCCAACACATAATGGTTTATGGCAACGCCATCAATTTATCGAGATCATAAAACATCTTCTGTACCACGCACTGACACCCAGACATCATTTATTATATATAAACATCGACGATAAATCAATAAATAACTGAATATTGCCCTCACGACGTGTTAACTGTTGTGGGACAAACGGCGGGCACCTTCGGAACACATCAGGCAACAAATCAACTTGATTCGAATAAATCGTAAATAAAAAAATTTCTAATGTATTCATCCACAACTTAGATTTGTACTTGTACTCCATCCTCTCTCTCTCTCTCCATCCATCTCACTATCATCCAATCCCTCTCTACTTTTTCTATATATCCCAAACTTTTTTCTTTCCATGTTATACTTTCTAATCTACTAAATGCTGTGTTCTAATCTACTACATTCTGTCTTCTAATCTACTACATTCTGTGTTCTAATCTACTACATTCTGTCTTCTAATCTACTAAATGCTGTGTTCAAATCTACTACATTCTATGTTCTAATTACTACATTCTGTGTTCTAATCTACTACATTCTGTCTTCTAATCTACTACATACTGTGTTCTAATCTACTACATTCTGTCTTCTAATCTACTACATTCTGTGTTCTAATCTACTACATTCTGTCTTCTAATCTACTAAATGCTGTGTTCTAATCTACTACATTCTGTGTTCTAATCTACTACATTCTATGTTTTAATCTACTACATTCTATGTTTTAATCTACTACATTCTGTGTTCTAATCTACTACATACTGGGTTCTAATCTACTACATTCTATGTTTTAACCTACTACATTCTGTGTTCTAATCTACTACAGTCTGTGTTCTAATCTACTACATTCTGTGTTCTAATCTACTACATTCTATGTTTTAATCTACTACATTCTATGTTTTAACCTACTACATTCTGTGTTCTAATCTACTACATTCTGTGTTCTAATCTACTACATTCTGTGTTCTAATCTACTACATTCTATGTTTTAATCTACTACATTCTATGTTTTAATCTACTACATTCTATGTTTTAATCTACTACATTCTGTGTTCTGATCTACTACATTCTGTGTTCTAATCTACTACATTCTATGTTTTAATCTACTACATTCTATGTTTTAATCTACTACATTCTGTGTTCTAATCTACTACATTCTGTGTTCTAATCTACTACATTCTGTGTTCTAATCTACTACATTCTATGTTTTAATCTACTACATTCTGTGTTCTTTGCTTTATGGGCATTAAAACAGTGGCCTGATGCCACTCAAGAGACTGCAACTCCTGGGATATCTGTAGTTAACATCACACAGCTGCAATACCACACAGAGAAAAAAGAATTAATCATTCATCTAGAATAGATACATGGATAGATAGATCGATATATATATATTTATAAGACGCATTTGTTATCTGTATGTCTGTTCCCTTATTACTCAAGTTCCAGACTACCAAATAACGTGAAATTTGGTACACGTACACAAAATTACATTGGAAAGGTTCTTAAACAGGTTTCGTTTCATCTCAATGATTACTTTAATTGTAAATAATTATTTTGGTAATCAAAGACATGAACATTGGCTAACTTTTACCCCGATTTCAGGTTTTACGAGCTTCTCTCCCACATAGCTCACTTACTATAAATATGATCGGTACGGGGAACCTGATATCACACTACTTACTACATTATTACATTCCATTCCTTCATCCATAGTATTGTCATCTTTTGGTACAGTCATGCCTAAGAAGAAAAGAGGGAGTCCCGGCAGCTGCAGTTATATGGTGTCTACAAATCTATACCAGCAATCCCAAGAGACTGGGGGACGGGTTCAATGTCATTTAGTAACGTACCGCTGTGGGGGGACGGGTTCAGTGTCATTTAGTAACGTACCGCTGTGGGGGGACGGGTTCAGTGTCATTTGGTAACGTACCGCTGTGGGGGGGGGGAGAGACGGGTTCAGTGTCATTTAGTAACGTACCGCTGTGGGGGGACGGATTCATGGTCTTGGAGGACTAGGTGAGCGTAGGGATATTGTGCTGCATTCAAGAAGTTCCTCACAAATGCCACTTCCATCATTCCCTCAGACAAACCCCATACAATTCAAGAGAATACAGTTCCCTTTGAAGCTGTTCTTTGCCATGACAATCAACAAGTCACAGGGCCAGTCTCTTGGGATTGCTGGTATAGATTTGCAGACACCATGCTTTTCTCATGGGCAGTTATTTGTGGCCTGCTCCAGAGTGGGAAAAGAGAAAAATCGTTTTGTGCACACTCCAAATAGAACTGCCAAAAATGTTGTCTATCACATTGCTTTAAGATAAATGTACCCTTTTATTGCATGCAAATAAACCCTTTTTTACGCGTCTTATTTTAAATCTTAATTACACGTCAAATTACGCTTCTTAAATAAACAGAAAACCTTATTTTAAACCCGGGAAAAGCCGGGTACTTGCATCTAGTATATTGAGTGATTGATAGATTGATAAATAGATAGATATATAGATAGATGCCGATTAATATATATATATATATATATATATATATATATCGATAGATAGATTGATTGATAGATTGATAGATTGATAGATAGATAGATAGATAGATGGATGGATAGATAGATAGATAGATAGATAGATAGATAGATAGATAGATAGATAGATAGATAGATAGATAGATAGATAGATGCCGATTAATATGTATATATATATATATCGATAGATAGATTGATTGATAGATTGATAGATTGATAGATTGATAGATTGATAGATAGATAGATAGATAGATAGTTAGATAGATAGATAGATAGATAGATAGATAGATAGATAGATAGATAGATAGATAGATAGATAGATAGATAGATAGATAGATAGATAGATAGATAGATAGATAGATAGATAGATAGATAGATAGATAGATAGATGTTTACTAATAGACTGATAAATCGTTTATTTATTGAAGTATACCGGAAGTGAACAAAGGATAGCATACAAATCAATTAACATAATGTCTTCTTTCACATTTCAAATAAAATCAATGCGATGTCGACACTACAATACTATGCCGTCTTCAGACAAATGGCAGTACCAATACACTTAAAAATGGAAAAACTGAGAAAATATGAGCACCGCTATTGTCACGCGCTAACGACCACTTAGTAATTAATTATTAAACATCATTAAATGTCACCAAGGTAACGTGATCTGTCAACACATTAAATAAAAACAAATAAGCGACTTGACAAGAAGTTTGTTATTTCTCCAAAAAAAAACAAAAAAAAATCAACAAGAGATCAAATGTTGACAAGCAACCAATTTAAATTACATTATTGACTATATTGAACAGGCAAGATGCAAAAAAAATAATTAAAGAAAAGCGAAAATCAAACTACGTTTTAATGAAACATCTTAGAATTGAATGAATTATGTTATTTGTAACTAGCTGTACCTTACAAAACCTTTGCATAGATTCATATTCTCTTAGGTTTGATCAGTTGGGAAGTTTATTCTTGGTTTCGGACTGGTCCGATATTTTTCATGAATTTATTACAATTTAAAAATGCAATATGTTTTAGAAATACAAAAAAAAAAAAGAAAACAATACTTAAATGGAATACAAACTTAAACAAACAAACATATATCAACCCAAAAATTTAAAAAAATGCACATTTTGATCTTTGAATCGGCGAGGGTAAAATTATTGTATGAGAGAGTGGAAATTGCATACACTAGTTGATACGAGTCGAGAGTTAAACAGTAGACTTCCAGACAGAAAGTACAAGTAGAGAGATTAACTAAAAACATGCGCAACAACACAGTTAGCTACGTCACACACAAACAACCAATCAACGTTGTTAGATTGACATCATGGAATACCAGCATAGCAACAAAAATAACAATTTCATTAATTGGGCCGTCAGCTGCAACCAGCCTTGAGTCCTCTTAAATGTGACCCATAAAACGCCTTATTATATTTAGGTGCAAACCCCTTTGGATTCTTTGAGCTCACGCCTCTGTAACAACCTAACGTCTACACAGCCCCAGCTGCACCCACCCTTGATATTTCGAGTCCACGCCTCTGTACTCACCAAACGTCTGCACAGTCCCAGCTGCACCCACCCTTAGATACCTCGAGTTCACGCCTCTGTACTCACCAAACGTCTGCACAGTCCCAGCTGCACCCAGGGGCGCCAAGAGCCAACACGGTCCCCAGGGCAGGACATCATTGCGGGCCCCTTAATAAACAATGAATCGTAAAAAAATTGACATGGTCGGGGCGACCGGGCCCCCTTACAATGACCCCGCTTGCCCCCCCTCTCGGCGTGCCTGGCTGCACCCACCCTTAGATACCTCGAGTCCACGCCTCTGTACTCACCAAACGTCTGACCAGGTCCTCGTCTACAGTAACACCATCACCCTAATGTTTCTTCCATTCAGGCTGTTCTAAATGGAGGGGATGGTGAGGGGAAACAGCCTGACAGGAACGGTAATTCATTGGAGCTATCTCTCTTCCTAAATGTAATTTCCTTCCCTTGATTTTGTTCCCGTTCATTTGATCTGACTTGTTGGTGCTTCACTGCTAACCAAAACGTCCAGTTGTCGAGGACGTTAACGTTACATTGGTCGGGGTCACGTAGTTAAGGACTGTTAACAGTGTGGCGTTATGTATTTAATATATATCTATGTATAGCAGGCTCGCCAGGTAATTTAACTTAATTACCAAATCTTTAACTCTAACTCACTGGTATAGGTACTAGTATAACAACACAACTCTTAGGAGTGTACTTTACAACACTGATTTAATGTACTATGATAATATTTTACAAGTCTAACAATCCAAGTCTACTCTAAGTATAATATATTCTATAAACTTCCCTAAGTCTACTGGGCCGCCCTCTGTCTCTGTGGACCGCCCTCTGTCGCGTTCACTTTATAAAGGCTGGCGGGGTGCGAGAGGGACCGTAGATAATCCGTGTGCAAAGGGGGGGGGGGGACAGCTAGCATGAGTCATTAGGGTACGGGGAATAGTAGATAATGGGACAGTAGTAGAAAGTCCGTGTGCAAAGGCAGCGAGAGCTGATAGAAACAACTTTTAACTAGTATGGAAGGGGTTAAGTTTGACCCGTTACATGGGGGGGGGGGGGGGGGGAGAGGTGCGGTGAATTCTTGACGTAACATATCCATGGCTGATGAGGAGCGAGAGGGTCCGTATTGGCGGGGTAAATTTAAATTGGCAGTGGAGGTGGAAACGGGGAGGGGAGGGTAAATTCTAGATGTAACATTTCTGACCATGACCCTGAATTATGTTCCATGGTCAACTGATGAGTCACTCGCTACTGGCGGGAGGTGCGTGTGCAAAAAGGGGGGGGGGGGTAACTTCTAAACGTAACAAACAGGTTTCTTAACATTCTCTATGTGTGTTTCTTAACATTCTCTATGTTTTAACATCATGTGTTTTTAACATTCTCTATGTGTGTTTTTAACATTCTCTATGTGTGTTTCTTAACATTCTCTATGTGTGTTTCTTAACATTCTCTATGTGTGTTTCTTAACATTCTCTATGTGTGTTTCTTAACATTCTCTATGTGTGTTTCTTAACATTCTCTATGTGTGTTTCTTAACATTCTCTATGTGTGTTTCTTAACATTCTCTATGTGTGTTTCTTAACATTCACTATATGTGTTCCTTAACATTATCTACGTGTGTTTCTTAACATTCTCTATATGTGTTTCTTAACATTAACTACGTGTGTTTCTTAACATTCTCTATATGTGTTTCTTAACATTCTCTATGTGTGTTTCTTAACATTCTCTATGTGTTTCTTAACATTAACTACGTGTGTTTCTTAACATTATATGTGTTTGTCTCTCAATGTATTTCTTTAGGTTCTATGTGTATGGGTTTGTTGACATTCTCTGAATATTATTATATGTGTTTCATTAGATTCTCCTTGTATCTGTACATGTGTTTGTATGAGTGTGTTGTGCAGGTTTTCTTATTCATTGGAATCACATGTCCTTGTGTAAAATATTACTATTACATGTCCTTGTGTAAAATATTCCTGTAACATGTCCTTGTCTAAATTTTCCTGTAACATGTCCTTGTGTAAAATAGTCCTATAACTTGTCATTGTGTAAAATTTTCCTGTAACATGTCCTTGTGTAAAATATTCCTGTAACATGTCCTTGTCTAAATTTTCCTGTAACATGTCCTTGTGTAAAATACTCCTATAACTTGTCCTTGTGCAAAATATTCCTGTGACATGTCCTTGTGTAAACTTTTTCCAGTTCTTGTCTCAATAAACTATTACTGTAACAAGGTATGATAATTTCAAGTATATTAAAATCATACAAATGTAGTTAGGATAAAAGGGACATAATTCTACTTTTAATAGTAAGGGGGGGGGTGTTAATTTTTGTGGAAGTCAACCTCTCCACTGTCTATCTGAGGGTCCCTGGTTCGATCTCCCGTGTGAACCTATTGATATTTCAGGTCATGGTCAAAGTCTGCGCTATATATATCCCGTGGTGCGTTCTAGGTCATCGACCTATCTGCTATGGTGGGAGTGAAAGAAAGGAAATGTAAAAAAAAAAACGACTTAATAGTAGTTTAGGGCTCGTTCGCAAATGACGTAACACAAAAAACGACATTTTAGACCCCCCTCCCCTCCCCTTGTCACAAAGTGTCACAAATTTTTCACACACCCCCCCCCCTATTATGTCATGTCACAAGTTAAAATAAATTAAAATACCTCAAATTACTGATTTATTTTTCTTTCGTTATTTTTGGAGACAAATAATGAACTTTTAGCGTATTAAAACAGTTTTTGAGTCAAACCTAGTCAAAAAAGTAATAACTATCGAAATTTTTAAGATACAAAATTTTCATAACGGTCAATTTTCAAAATTTCAAGTTGAGAAGAATTGTAATTTTGGCAGAAAATTCAACCAAATTTTGGATTCCCTCATAGATAATAATTATTTTTTGTGATGTCAAAATTTCAAACCCCCCTCCCCTGTCACAAATTCCTAGACCCCCCACCTCGCGTTCTTGATATTTTGCGAACGAGCCCTTATAGGATCTAATAGATTTCATCATCATTACAAGGGCTTCACTAACCGTCAAAACTCAGGTTTCTACATGTGCAGTATTTTGTCTCCGTGACTGTTTTTCACATGAACTCCTGAAATGTTTTTTTCAGAAGGTTCAATTCGTAAACTGAACATAATGGTGTATTTAATTAAATACACAAATAAACCAATTTACAAACAAACTACGATCTCCAGAAATAACTCGACCAGTTGTGAGAGTATTGCGTTTCATTTTGCCTGAGTTTACTTTCACCAGGAAATGATATTCTCAAGTGACCTAATTAAATTTGAGATGGTGAAACCTAAGCGAATAATGACAGCGAATAACTTTTGACCAAGTCATCTGTTGGAACAATGACTCTCTTGAGTCTGGACAACAACAATACTTCCGTTTTATTTTTTTGGTTTTAATTTTTCCAGTTTTTTTTTTTCAAAACTGATTTTTTTTCTTTTATCAACCTATTTCGCTCACTCACACTATATTAACAAGAATTGTAATTAAGAGTCTGTTTAATGGCTGGCTTCATTTTTGGCCATGCAATTTTAGTGTAATAGTTGGTCATCTTAAGTGAGCAAATGTAATAGATGGTCATCTTACGTGAGCAAATGTAATAGATGGTCATATTATGTGAGCAAATGTAATAGATGACACAGCTGCACTCAAACAGCTGTACTCGCACAGCTGCACTCACACACCTGCACTCACACTCCTACACTCCCACTCCTACACTCACACAACTGCACTCACACAACTGCACTCACACTCCTACACTCACACTCCTACACTCACACAACTGCACTCACACAACTGCACTCACACTCCTACACTCACACTCCTACACTCACACAACTGCACTCACACAACTGCACTCCTCTACCTCCTCCCACCCTACCCATCCCACAGCTGAACTCACACAACTGCACTCACACTCCTACACTCACACTCCTACACTCACACAACTGCACTCACACAACTGCACTCACACTCCTACATTCACACAACTGCACTCACACAACTGCAGTCACACTCCTACACTCACACTCCTACACTCACACAACTGCACTCACACTCCTACACTCACACTCCTACACTCACACTCCTACACTCACACTCCTACACTCACACTCCTACACTCACACTCCTACACTCACACAACTGCACTCACACAACTGCACTCACACTCCTACACTCACACTACTACACTCACACAACTGCACTCACACAACTGCACTCACACAACTGCACTCACACAACTGCACTCACACTCCTACACTCACACTCCTACACTCACACAACTGCACTCACACAACTGCACTCACACTCCTACACTCACACTCCTACACTCACACAACTGCACTCACACTCCTACACTCACACTCCTACACTCACACAACTGCACTCACACAACTGCACTCACACTCCTACACTCACACTCCTACACTCACACAACTGCACTCACACTCCTACACTCACACTCCTACACTCACACTCCTACACTCACACTCCTACACTCACACAACTGCACTCACACAACTGCACTCACACTCCTACATTCACACAACTGCACTCACACAACTGCACTCACACAACTGCACTCACACTCCTACACTCACACTCCTACACTCACACTCCTACACTCACACTCCTACACTCACACAACTGCACTCACACAACTGCACTCACACAACTACACTCACACTCCTACACTCACACAACTGCACTCACACAACTGCACTCACACTCCTACACTCACACTCCTACACTCACACAACTGCACTCACACAACTGCACTCACACACCTGCACTCACACTCCTACACTCACACAACTGCACTCACACAACTGCACTCACACTCCTACACTCACACTCCTACACTCACACTCCTACACTCACACTCCTACACTCACACAACTGCACTCACACAACTGCACTCACACAACTACACTCACACTCCTACACTCACACAACTGCACTCACACAACTGCACTCACACTCCTACACTCACACTCCTACACTCACACAACTGCACTCACACAACTGCACTCACACTCCTACACTCACACTCCTACACTCACACAACTGCACTCACACAACTGCAATCACACACCTGCGCCTCACATCACTCACTCCCACTCTACGCTCTGCAACTGCACTCACTGCTTGCCTCTTATGCCACTCCTACCTCCCACTCCTACACTCACACAACTGCACTCACACAACTGCACTCACACTCCTACACTCACACTCCTACACTCACACAACTGCACTCACACAACTGCACTCACACTCCTACACTCACACTCCTACACTCACACAACTGCACTCACACAACTGCACTCACACTCCTACACTCACACTCCTACACTCACACAACTGCACTCACACAACTGCACTCACACTCCTACATTCACACAACTGCACTCACACAACTGCAGTCACACTCCTACACTCGCACTCCTACACTCACACAACTGCACTCACACTCCTACACTCACCTCCCTACCTCCCCCTCCTACACTCACTCTACACTCACACTCCTACACTCACACAACTGCACTCACACAACTGCACTCACACAACTACACTCTCACACTCCTACACTCACACACAACTGCACTCACACAACTGCACTCACACAACTGCACTCACACAACTGCACTCCACCTCCTACACTCCTCCCTCCCCTTACCCAACTGCACTCCACCCTTCTGCACTCCCACCTCCCGCCTCCACACTCCTACTCACACAACTGCACTCACACTCCTACACTCACACTCCTACACTCACACAACTGCACTCACACAACTGCACTCACACTCACCTCACACTCCTACACTCACACAACTGCACTGCACAACTGCACTCACACAACTACACTCACACTCCTACACTCACACAACTGCACTCACACAACTGCACTCACACTCCTACCACACTCACACTCCTACAGCCCCACACAACTGCACTCACACAACTACTCCACACACTCCTACACTCACACTCCTACACTCACACAACTGCACTCACACTCCTACACTCACACTCCTACCTCCCCATGCACTCACACAACTGCACTCACACTCCTACACTCACACTCCTACACTCACACAACACACACTCACACTCCTACACTCACCTCCTACACTCACACTCCTACACTCCCACCTCCTACACCTCACCTCACTACACTCTCACACAACTGCACTCACACAACTGCACACTCACACTCCTACATTCACACAACTGCACTCACACAACTGCACTCACACAACTGCACTCACACTCCTACACTCACACTCCTACACACTCACACTCCTACACTCTCACACTCCTACACTCACACAACTGCACTCACACAACTGCACTCACCACACAACTACACTCACACAAGTACCCTACACTCACAACTAAGCACTCACACAACTGCGGTAATTTACACTCCTCACCATTAATTCCTACACTCCTACACAACTGCACCCACACAACTTACTAACACTCCTACACTCACACTCCTTACATAATTCACCCTACACTACAAGCTGCACTCACACAACTGTACTCACACACCTGCAGGTAGGTACCTCACACTCCAGATACACTCACACAACTGCACTTTTCACAATACAACTGCCTTTACACTCTATACACTCACACTCCTACACTCACAAATCTACACTCACACTCCTACACTCACAAAAGGCACAACTGCACTCACTGGCCAATCTGCACTCACACAACTCACACTCACACTCCTACACTCACACACAACTGCACTCACACAACTGCCACTCCACACTCCTACACTCACACTCCTACACTCACACAACTGCACTTACACAACTGCACACTCACACTCCTACACTCACACTCCTACACTCACACAACTGCACTCACACACTTACACTCACACACCTGCACTTACACACCTGCACACACACCTGCACTTACTCACCTGCACTTACTCACCTGCACTTACACACCTGCGCATACAAACACGGGTATCTTGCTCTATTTCTCTCACATGCCTGTAAATGTGTAAAAGCTACTGATCACTCCATTACATAAGCAACTGTCCTCTCGCCATTACATAAGCTACTGACCACTTACTAGTACATAAGCCTATGACCAATCGCTTATAAGCAATGACATTAGCTACTTATCACTTGCCATTACATAAGCTACTGACTGCTAGCTATTACATTAGCTACTGACCACTCACCATACATGAGCCACTGAACGCATAATCTTTATGAGCTGGCCAAAATAATTTCGGTTAAATAAAGGATTCATTCCTACAAAACAGACTTGCAAAACGAGTTCTAGCTATGCGCAAGACGTCAAAGTTAATGCGCAAACCCGTGAAAAAATAATATCCGGGAATAAATCCTCGGGATAATTGATCGTCAGATCAATATTAAAATCCAATTCGTTAGATTGTTGTAATCTGACTGAAGCAGTCGTGTAGCCCCTGAATGTATCATCCGCTATAATTCGCACGTCGTGTAGCCATGAATGTATCATCCGCTTAATTCGCACGTCGTGTAGCCCCTGAATGTATCATCCGCTATAATTCGCACGTCGTGTAGCCCCTGGATGTATCATCCGCTATAATTCGCACGTCAGCTGGGGGATCAGTGAAAGTTTCCCTTGGAGGTCAAAGGTTTAAAATAGTCATGAGGTAAAAGTCTTTTATTTACAACATTTTGTGGGCCCAACATTCAAACTATCAGGTTATCAGTTTGGATGGATCTTTTAGCAAGGTCTTTGTAGCAATGACATTGGTCAGTGAGTTATTGTTATGGTCAGTCCAGACTCTTGGGTTGAGGGATAAAAGTGTGGTGGGGTGGACTATCTAACCACGTATAAACAGAACATTTGAATTCTTAACAAAAGGAAACAAAAATAATACCCCCCTCTCACCCATTTAAAATATCTGCATTTTGAATATTAAATTTATATTTTTGAAAGGTCGAGTTATCTGAATATGTACTTTAAAAATATAATGGATAGTGGATACAAATGAAATTTATTTAAGAGTTTAAGTCTTTTTACATTGAAGTGATATTTGGGCTGAGTAAATATTTGATTGCAGTGTGTACATCTCTATACTAGACCGTCTAAATACATCTTTTACTTTTTCAGATATCGCTTGGCCAAACTGGCACTTTTGAAGGTGTAGGGAAAAAAATGAAAAAGTCAAATTTTTAAAAATTTATATTTCATCAAATAATTGAGCTATATTAATAAATTTGATGTCCACCATCTTAGATTCTGGACATATATCTATATTCATGTTAAAAAAAAGCTGTAAAAACAATTTCAAAAGTCAGTTTGTGGTAACTACCATGATGAGCTAAATAAAATTAGCACACAAACACACCTATTTGAATATTTCAAATTAAAATAAAAAAATGTTGATTTTTTTTTTTACAGCAGTTCTTTGTGAGTCCCCTCCCCTCCATTATGTTATGTGACTATTGCTATGCACGAATATAATTCACTTTCAGTCAATTTTGTTGTTACTGCATTGAGTTTCAGTGACTTCTAATTCAGAGTTTTGATTTAACAAAATGTTCATTTCTGAGACATTGAACTGAACTTTTCGTTTTCATATGCCATACTGCTGGTATATACACTTTCTATTATTAATTGTTTCCCAAGTAACTGATGGTCATGATTTCTACTGTTTAATAATGCAATCAGTCATCTATTTATTCAAATCTATGTCTGAATATCCAAATACCTAATGTTTAATAGATCGAAGTACCTATAATTACAACCTTGTTTGAATGACACAATCAACTTGTACTTGAATGTCAGTTGATACGAGGCCATGTTGTTGTTGTTGTTGTTGTAGGGCTTACAGTGATATCAGCACAGTTGATATTTTGTGTGTTCTATCTATCTATCTATCTATCTATCTATCTATCTATCTATCTATCTCTCTCTCTCTCTCTTTATATATATATATATATATATATATATATATATATAAAATCTATTCATCTATCAATCTATCTTTCCTTTCAATCTATTCATTGTCTATCCTTCAGTAGTATCTGTCCTGTGTTGTCGACGCTCCCCCCTACTCTACATATTTAATATGCTCTCTCTCTCTCTCTCTATTTCTCTCTCTCTCTCTCTCTCTTAATTTGCTGACCCTCATGTACATGGCGCCATAGCTGAAGCTAATTTGTTCACATCGCACGACAAAGTCTGCGCCCAGCCTGGCGACATTTCTCTCTCCCCCCCCACTCCACCCTTCACCTGGCAGCTCTGGGCGGCCCCCTCTCATCACCTCATATCTCCACGGGCTGCACTTGACCGGCACTAAGGAAAGATAATCATTCATCCAGTGTTAGCCTATTATCTCCCCTTTAATCTCCGTGTCACTCTTGCGGGAGAGTCCATTATTTTCACAAGGGGTATGTGTGTATGGGGGGGGGGTGAGTATCCTCAGCTTACCCCCCCCCCGCCCCAATCCCCTTTCCCCACCCTCAGACGCTCAATTTTTTTTTCACTCTCTCCCGTTAATAATAATTCCACTGTCCAGTATCGATTCGTCCTAGTTATCAGTGTCTCTTCCACTGCGATACCCTCCCCCCCCCAACCCCATTTTTTTTAATCCGCCTGTAGTATTGGAGGTTTCCTCATTAATTCAGTTGGTTCACGTGTGTTTACATTAATATGTATGTAAGCAGGACATAAAAAGAAGGAAAAAAAAACAGCCTGTAGTTTGTATAGACAGCTTTAAATGAACAAACATGTCCTGCTGTTTTACATAATGGAATGGAATCAGACTTTCACCCGTGGTTAGCCACAGTCAGTTAATATATGGCGTTGGTCAATGGCGGGGCGTGGTGGGGGGAGGGGGGGTCTATACTGCCTTGTTGCCAAGTTAGATTGAAAGTCATACATTGACGTTTTGATGACGTAATTCTAAAGCATACTTGGGGACTTGTTTTTTTTTTTACCCTTAAAACTGTGGCATTGTGGCTGGTTATATTTAATTGAACTGTGGCTGGTCAGGCCCGTAGCGTGCTGGGGGTGGGTGGGACAGGGGGCCGGGCTCCCACCCTGCGTTTTGCCTAGCCCCCTTCTGCTTGTTTGCTCTACTTATTAAAATTTATTTCCTGTCCCCCCTGCTATTGCCTGGCTCCTGCTGTAGAATGCCTGGCCCCTGCTGTAGAATGCCTGGCCCCTGCTGTAGAATGCCTAGGCCCTGCTGTAGAATGCCTAGCCCCTGCTGTAGAATGCCTAGGCCCCTGCTTTAGAATGCCTGGCCCCTGCTGTAGAATGCCTGGCCCCTGCTGTAGAATGCCTGGCCCCTACTATTGCCTAGCTCCTGCTGTATAATGCCTGGCCCCTGCTGTAGAATGCCTAAGCCCTGATGTAGAATTTTTACGCTACGGCGCTGTGGCTGGTTATATTTACTTTTTAATTGCACTTTGGCTGGTTAAATTTACTGTTTGGTTGAACTGTGGCTGCTTAAACTTACTGTATGGTTGAACTGTGGCTGTTTGTATGGTTGAACTGTGGCTGTTTACAGTCAATAAACTGTTCAAACTGGAGGTATTTAAACTGACTCCGGTCACTTGAGATTGGTCAAACTGTGGACTTTTAGTAATATCCGTTCTTGAACATAAGCAATATATTTTGAAATCGCCATAGTAGTTAAATCCAAAAGCTAGTAAATATTAGACATATGATGTGTCTATCACTTTGTCCATCTCTTTGGCCTAACACAAAACACTATTCACAGATGAAATAGTTTTACAGTGACATTTCCAAACAAGCCAATCATTGAACAATTTCGGTCACTTTGATAGCAGCACATCTGAGCTCATAGTCTTCGCCTCCCAACAACTACGAATATTCAGAATAATTTCTTAACGGGAAGCGGGACTGTCTGCAACATGATCCCCAGGCTAACAATACACTGCCCAAATAGACCGTCTAAATGACCTCCTAAAATCAAAAATTCATAAGTTAGTTCTTAATGTAAAGTTCACTTTTAATGATTACCTTCTTTCTTTCGCTCTACAGCCCATTTAGGGCCCTTGCCTGCCTTACTACTCTTCTCCACTTTTCCCGATCCATGGTCTTCTTTCTCCACTCTCTCACTCCTATGGCTTTAAGGTTTTTCTCCACTTCTTCTAACCATCTGCTTCTTGGTCTGCGTTTAGGCCTTTTCTCATTAGGTGTTGTCTTATATATTCTTTTGGACCTCAGTTGTTTTCCATTCTTTCTATGTGCCCTACTCACCTCGATCTATTCATTTTGATTTCAGCTGTTATGTTTGGGTCTTTGTATAGTTCGTATAGTTCTGAATTTGTTCTACTTTTTCAATTGTTGTTGTCCTTTACTGGCCCATATATTTTCCTAAATATTTTCATTTCCCAAGTGTTTAGCCAATTTTCTGCTTGTTTGCTGGTGGTCTATGTTTTACTACCATATGTCACTGCTGGTCGGATCATTGTCTTGTATATTGCTTTTTAAGTTTTCTGGAGATATGTCCTGTTTTTCAGTATTTTATGCAATGTGTAATATATTCTGTTCCCTACTTCTCTAGGAGATAGACCCCAGGAAACGCGGGTCGAAAGTTGAGAGCTCTACCGTACCTCCATCCGTCCCCTACAAATGAGAATATCTGAAATCATCACTGATTTCTGAATTGTACATTTTTAAATTCACACTGACATGTATCAAACACAGAATAACATGTATCAAACACAGAATGACATGTATCAAACACACACACACTGACATGTATGTACCAAACACACATCCACACTGACATGTACCAAACACATACAGTTGGACGGGAACGCATGCGTTCTATGTACTCTATATTCATTCCATATTGTTATTTATTTAAAACATTTTCTGTGGATATCTTTTAACCCTAATGCCACTTTCTGTTTTCTTCCAGTTTATTTTTATTCAGTTCGGCCCAATGGCTAGATTGTGGATTTGTTCTATTCCCCTCAAGACTAGGTTGTGGATGTTTTCTGTTCCCCTCAAGACTAGGTTGTGGGTTTGTTCTATTCCCCTCAAGGCTAGGTTGTGGGTTTGTTCTATTCCCCTCAAGGCTAGGTTGTGGGTTTGTTCTATTTCCCTCAAGACTAGGTTGTGGGTTTGTTCTATTCCCCTCAAGACTAGGTTGTGGGTTTGTTCTATTCCCCTCAAGGCTAGGTTGTGGATGTTTTCTTTTCATTCTTCCTCAAAGGACATTTGATTCTCTGACAACACAATTTTCTGTTATTTTCAAGATAATTGTATCTCTAATGAAATTTAGGAAGACAGGCAAATTATAGTCATTTAATCTTTTCTAAATAAGGGCATGACGATTCCATGTTTATTATTATATTATGTTCATGTGTCTTTAGAGAAATGTTATTAAAGATTGACATTAGAGCTCTGTCAGAAGAGATGTGTCATTAGAAATGTGTCATTAGAAATGTGTCAGAAGAGATGTGTCAGTAGAGATGTGTCAGTAGAGATGTGTCAGTAGAGATGTGTCAGTAGATATGTGTCATTAGGAATGTGTCATTAGAATTGAGCCATGTCTGAGATATGTCCATTCATCTCCCTCTATTTATCGTCACTATGGATATGTCAATACTGTTGAGCTGTCATTAATTTGTAATGTGCTGGTATTGTTGTAATGTATCAATATAGATCTCCCATATCGATGTATCGGTACAGGTGTTTCATGACATGCCTGCTAGCAGAAATATGTTAATATGGGTGTGTCAGTGTAAATACGTTAAGACACATGTGTAGGTAGAATCGCACTAGTGTTAATGTGTACTAATGGCGGAGGTGAGTCAATACGTTACGCGTTTAATTAGAATTGTTTTAGAACAGATGCGTCAGCAGAGATGTGTTTAGTCACACATGTGTAATTTGAATAGTTTTAGCGTAGATGTGTTAAGAGATATGTATCAAAACACATGTGTATTTATTATTACAATTATTTGAGTAAAAATGCTTCAACAGAGATGTGCTCTCCGTAGTTCAACAATTAATTTAGTTATTTCATAAAATTCCCTGACTTCATGAAGTTCACAAATGTGTCACTTCGATCCCATTTAATTTCTTAAAATTTAAATTAGAAACAACAGACATTGTAGCTAAATACATCTTTATAGTCGAAATTTAAAAAAAAAACAAACATATTTTGCTTCAGACTTTGTAGTTTGGCTAGAAAATGTTCTAAAACCTGGCTATAAATAAAATGAATACAAATTATTTGGCTAAAGAATTAGCATATTGCTAAATTTAAAACTTGCAATAAAAAACGACAGCACTATAATTCCTCAATGCTGTTCAATGAATGTGACACGTGATTATGTTGATGTCTGTCTGATCAGGTCGCGCACTAAGTCTGCCTATGCAGAGGCGGACTAGAGTCTGGTGGAGGGAAAGGGGGGGGGGGAGCTAAAGAAAATGTTGGGCCTGTAAAATACAAGGAGGCAGTGAAAAAAGGTTATAAAGTTGGGTTAAGCTGATAATATATAGTTGGCTTTGTGGGGGCGAGTGCTCCATTTTAAATCTGCCACTTGCATTCCCCTATTTGATTTTAACGATTTTAAAAGCTAACGGCCACGTCTTAGGAACCCAACCAATTGTATGGGTCCCTCTCCCTCCCTCTCTCTTTATCTCTCACCCTCCCTCTCTCTCCCACCCTCCCTCCCCTCTATCTCCCTCCCTCCCCCCTCTCTCCCTCCCTTCCTTTCTCTTTCCTTGCCTCCCTTTCTCTCTCCCTCTCTCTCCCACCCTCTCTCTCCCTCCCTCCCTCCTCTCTATCTCCCTCCCTACCCCCTCTCTCCCTCCCTTCCTTTCTCTTTCCTTCCCTCCCTTTCTCTCTCCCTCCCTCCCCCCTCTCTCATCTCCCTCCCTCATCTCCCTCTCTCCCCCTCACTCCTTCTCTCCTCCCCCTCCCTCCTTCTCTCTCTCCCTCTCCCTCTCTCCCCCTCCCTCCCTCCCTCCTACCCTCCTTTTCTCTCTCCCACGTTTTAGGAACCCAACCAATTGTATGGGGCCCTCCATGTAATTTTTTTTATCGATTTCCCGGTGACAGGCTGCACATCAATCCGCAAAGTGGCTACCGAAACGCTCTCCGATGGTGACAAACAATTTGCTCATACGAGTGGTTCCCAAACCTTTTTACGTCCACCGCCCCTTTTTTAAGACAAAAATTTAGTCACCGCCCAGCTCCGCCCTCCCCCCCGGATACCCCTTCATTATGAATTTAACTTTTACAGTGGTACCCCCCATTTAACAAACGCCTGTTGAAAGTAGATTGCCGCACAACGAACGCTGCATCGACAACTGCCTCGCTGAACGAACGCATTTGACACAAATTACAGCGGGCCCTGCGTAGCAAGTCAAGTTTAAGATTTTATACAAAAAACAATTTACGACCAGAAGTGTACCAGACTATAAACAGATCTATAGATTTACTCTTTTCTCCACCATTGGTGTCATTTTTTTGGGTTCTGTTTTGATATGTTTACTAGGCGTTGATGTCTTTAACTAGATCAAAAGCCCGGTACCCGGACCGGCGAGAATTATTTTTAGCCAAGCAAGAGTTAACTCCCCTTGAGTGAGACTAAAATTTTGGAACTCCCCAGTCTATTTTTTAACCGCGGAAGTTATACACACGCTCGCCCCGTACGTACGCCAGGCTAGACTATGATGTATTAGATGATGGTCATAGTAGAAGGTATTTTGGTTGTGGGACAGCTGAATCGTGAGTAAAACTTCTAAATTTCTCAATGTTTCTATGCTGTGTAAACCCTGAGAAATAAAAAGGTTCTAATAAAGGAGTTAGCAGGAAATGTGATCTGACCAGTACTGCATCAACGATGGAAGAATTCCTCCAGTTAACCTTCGACTTAAACTGGAATGGCAAAAACTTGAATGTATGCGTTTAACTGATTCAGAATCTACGAGTACATAATTACAACTCTATGTGTGAAGTCCCTGTAAGGACGAGATGAAATCTCTTACATCCTATGAACCACTAATGGGACGGTTTTTATGGTGCCCTTCTTTCATCCCCCACCATAGCCGATAGTGCAATGGCCATGGAGGCACAACGGGACATATATCGGGAACTTGAGCAAAGATGGGAGATCGAACCAGGTACCTTCAGGTCGACAGTCGAGCGCTTTACTACACGACCATCAGTCCCCTCATACCTCTATTTCCCTATTTGTTACCAATCTAAAAGGTCTGTCTATTTGATCAAGTGAATGAAGACAATCTAGACAATCAATATTACATTTATGAGGATTGTAATTTATTTCTTTTATGTTTATTATTTGTTTACTAGCTGAACCCTGCAAAACCTTTGCATAGAGTTATATCCCCTTTGGCTTGATCGGTAGGCTAGGTTATTTTTTTGGTTTCGGGCAGATCCAATTTTTTTCATGATTGTATTTTAAACTGGAATACTGCTGTATTAATTCTTTACTTTCGATTTAACGCAGAACCCAAATCACTATTATTTATATTATACTTTATACACGTCGGTAATGACAACTAAACAGTTCCCATTGTAGGACGCAAGGCATAATACGTTGAGAATCCTCAATGTGTTCAATCAGCTTTAAGTAATTACAACATGTTTGAGAACTAGGCCTATACTGAACTATAAAGAGTTGAAATTTGGATTTACATTAGAACAAACTGCAACTAATGTTTCTGTACTTTAGTAAAAGTTATTACAAATGAAATATATCCATGAAATGCATGAGTGAAATCGTCAGACATGTCTGTTGTAAAATAGTCCAGAGTTCAATGGTATTTTGTCTAGCCTGGCTGCTGATCAACAGAAAAATGTTTAGAATGTTAATGACCGGAAGTGTTGTCCAATAGTTTGACAACCGGAAGTAAATGTGATTGTTTGGAAGATCGAAATATTTTCGAATCATCGATGAATCGTCTTGCAATTAAAAAAAAATGTGCGCGACATCCGGTGTGGGTTCAATCCCCTGCGTGTGTCTTTGTGTGTGTTCGATATTGTTTGTCTACGTGTGTCTTTGTGTGTGTTCGATATTGTTTGTCTGCGTGTGTGTTTGTGTGTGTTCGATATTGTTTGTCTAGTGTGTGTTTGTGTGTGTTCGATATTGTTTGTCTGCGTGTGTGTTTGTGTGTGTTCGATATTGTTAGTCTACGTGTGTGTTTGTGTGTGTTCGATATTGTTTGTCTACGTGTGTGTTTATGTGTGTTCCATATTGTTTGTCTGCGTGTGTGTTTGTGTGTGTTCGATATTGTTTGTCTACGTGTGTGTTTATGTGTGTTCCATATTGTTTGTCTGCTTGTGTGTTTGTGTGTGTTCGATATTGTTTGTCTACGTGTATGTTTATGTGTGTTCTATATTGTTTGTCTGCGTGTGTGTTTGTGCGTATTTGATATTGTTCGTCTGCGTGTGTGTTTGTTTGTAATAGATATTGTTTGTCTGCGTCTGTGTTTGTTTGTGTACCTGTATGTCTGGGTGTTCTTATATTTATGCAACTGTATCTTGATTTCATATTCTGATAAAGTTGTCGATTCATATTCCAATATATACAACTAACTGACCTAAAAGTATGTTCTATAAATGGATAGAAACTTGAAGATTCAATTCAAACAAAGAAAATAATTTAATGAATCGGACATTAGGCTAAAAATCTCCAATACCGATACAACTACAAAATGTGTTAATGGTTCCGTTATTCATTTCAGATGTACAGTCGAGTTCCATCCTTAGTTTTTAATTTAATCATTAGTACCACCGATTTGAATTTCAGTTGCTATTAGTTTACTTCTTTGTTTTGAAACACACTTTACAGTTGTACCTTCATCCTGCCATCTACTTTACTTTCATCCCCCAATCTACTTATGTTGTGAAACAACTTTACAGTTGTACTTTCATCCCCCAATCTACTTATGTTGTGAAACAACTTTACAGTTGTACTTTCATCCGTCCATCTACTTTACAGTTGTACTTTCATCCTCCCATCTACTTTACAGTTGTACTTTCATCCTCCCATCTACTTTACAGTTGTACTTTCATCCTCCCATCTACTTTACAGTTGTACTTTCATCCTCCCATCTACTTTACAGTTGTACTTTCATCCTCCCATCTACTTTACAGTTGTACTTTCATCCTCCCATCTACTTTACAGTTGTACTTTCATCCTCCCATCTACTTTACAGTTGTACTTTCATCCTCCCATGTACTTTACAGTTGTACTTTCATCCTCCCATGTACTTTTGTTTTCTGAACTCATATTCGATGTGATTTATTTATTTTTATGCTTTTGAAATCTTGAAATAGTCATGTCTTTAATAACCGGAAGTGTAACATAATCATTCAATGAATGAACTTTTTGTTTGGTTTAACTACTTCTATTTATATCTCTGCCAACGGGGATGAATCATACATATCCTCGAGGAGTTCAATGTTCCAGTTTCTATTAACTCCGTAACGAGAGATCATTTACATGTGTTTATGTGCGTGTGTGTGTGTGTATGTGTGTCGTGTGTGAGTTTGTGTGTGTGCGAGTAATATTCTGTATTTCATACGACCTTCAAAAAATATAAAAGAATAAACATATTAAGGTTACCGGAACAAATCTATAAAATACATCACGTCACGTTTATTTTTAAACCAATGTAAATATAGTTTTTAACATTGGAAAGTTTTGTACACTTTAATCACTAATCAAAGGCAGTTAGAGATCTGCTTAATTAGCTAATGTTTGTTGTGTTTGAATTGGCCCTTACTACTCTGTCGAGTAGAGTGTGTGTTTAGATGAGTTATCATTTCTTGATCTGCGTAGTGCATGTGAGCTGACCTATCTATCTATCGGTCTATCTATCTATCTATCTATCTATCTATCTATCTATCTATCTATCTATCTATCTATCTATCTATCTATCTATCTATCTATCTATCTATCTATCTATCTATCTATCCATCCATCCATCCATCCATCCATCCATATCATATCCATCCATCCATCCATCCATCCATCCATCCATCCATCCATCTATCTATCTATCTGTCTATATATATATATATCTATCTATATATATATATATATATATATATATATTATATACATACATGTATACATATATAAATATTTATATATATATATATATATATATATATATATATATATATATATATATAATCCACCTTATAACATTATTTCCTTTTGCTGCGCTATACTTTCAACAGCCATCCAATCATTTTGTTTCCTTTAGACATACAATATTTACCACGTGACAGTCGTAAGTCGTTAAGTAAATACCAATCTCTGAAGTCTCTCCCAGTAGAGCGTTGGTTAACTCTGACCTACTACCTTCCTCAACTATTCAGTCGATAGATACAGCTGGATTGATTATTTAGCGCCATGACTTCTACTTTGACCTCGCGGTTACAACACCCCAGGGACCCCCTCAAGCGCCCCCCCCCGTGCTCAACTCCCCGTCTTCAACAAAAGACTGTGACATCAGAAGTGGTTTTTTTTGTTCTCATCTAAACTTTGTCTGGCATTTGATGGAGATCAGTCCCGGTCAGTTCTCTTACGTCCACAACACGCAGTAAATTTGTTGGTACAGCTCTGTTGGTCACAACACGCAGTAAATTTGTTGGTACAGCTCTGTTGGTCACAACACGCAGTGAATTTGTTGGTACAGCTCTGTTGGTCACAACACGCAGTAAATTTGTTGGTACAGCTCTGTTGGTCACAACACGCAGTGAATTTGTTGGTACAGCTCTGTTGGTCACAACACGCAGTGAACTTGTTGGCACAGCTCTGTTGGTCACAACACGCAGTGAACTTGTTGGTACAGCTCTGTTGTCCAACACGCAGTGAACTCATTGGTACAGCTCTGTTGGTCAACACGCAGTGAACTTGTTGGTACAGCTCTGTTGGTCACAACACGCAGTGAACTTGTTGACACAGCTCTGTTGTTCAACACGCAGTGAACTCGTTGGTACAGCTCTTTGGGTCAACACGCAGTGAACTCGTTGGTACAGCTCTGTTGGTCAACACGCAGTGAACTTGTTGGTGCAGCACTTTGGGTCAACACGCAGTGAACTCGTTGGTACAGCTCTGTTGGTCAACACGCAGTGAACTTGTTGGTGCAGCTCTTTGGGTCAACACGCAGTGAACTCGTTGGTACAGCTCTGTTGGTCAACACGCAGTGAACTTGTTGGTGCAGCTCTTTGGGTCAACACGCAGTGAACTCGTTGGTAACAGGACGGCCGGACACAAACTATATCAGGGCGCAGACATACTTTAACAGAGCGCACACATACTATAACAGAGTGCACAAACATGCATTTCGTTAATGAGCGTCTATTCTGTAAACTGCGCTACGAACTAAATCTCTTCCAAATCTGCGTAAATTCAAAATCTTATTTTTTTTACAAGTTCCAGAAATGATGAGATATTTATCTCTTAGATCCTTCAAACCACCAATGGAACAGTTTTTAAAATAGCCTGCTTTAATCTTCAGCCACAGCAATGACCATGAGGGCACTACGGGAGACATATTTAGGTGATGGGGACTCGCCAGGACTCAAATCCGTTTTACACAGCATGCAGATCTTGCTGATGCTTAAAAATAAGGCTCGGCACCAAAGCGTCACCCAGTCACCACAAAGTGACACCAGCCACCAAAGTGACAGCCAACCACCAAATCACCATCCAGTCACCACAAAGTGACACCCAGCCACCAAAGTGACACCCAGCCACCAAAATGACACCCAGCCACCAACGTGACACCCAGCCACTAAAGTGACACAGCCACCAAAGTGACACCCAGCCACCAAAGTGACACCCAGCCACCAGAGGCAATACCTTTGAACGCATAAAGTCTTCTGAATATGAGAGGGAGCATAAGACTCATGGTCACAATTACCTCATTTAACGTTCAACATCTTGTATTTAGATCGAATGTCTATATTGCTACCATATTATATGATGATAGTTGTCTTTCATTATTAATTCATATGACGTCATCAGTATTGTTGAACATTTCAGTAGTCCGTCTGTCTAGTACACATTACTTCATCGCTGTTATTGAAAAGACGGACTGATAGGCGATTGAACAGATAGATCGATAGATCAGTAGATGGACACACACACACACACACATGGACACAAAACGAAAGAGAGAGAAAGAGAAAGAGAGAGATAAGGGAATAATGTAGTGCAAACATGTTTTTACGTCAAACTTAATCAAAGAGAATACATTTAATATCTTGAAAATAAAAGAAAATGGTGTAAAACAAAACAACTCGCTCGTCTCTCGGCCATGCAGATTCAAACGTACCCGACATTTCCCCTCAACATGTCAATAACACAGGGTAGATCAAAGCATGAGTATAAAACAACTCGAATCAGCCAGGCCAAGTATCACACAATGCAAGATGACATTTAAAAAAACATACATATAATCTTCTCTCCTTGTTCAAGGCCGTGCCCAGACATTGTTTGGGGGGGGGGGGCGGGGATATGATGGTGAGTAGACGGGTGGATGGTGAAGGTCGGAGGGATGTCTTTGAGTCCAGAGAGGTTTCGAAAACATCCTAATAAATAGGAAAACTTCCAAGTTATGCCCCCCCCCCTCCTTTTTTCCCCACCCCCACCTCCCACCCACTTATCTAGATAAGTCTCATTGGTTTCAATAAACTTTTAACGAAGACTTTTAATTCTATGGAGATGTTATCAATTAGTGTTGTTGTTGTACTGTCGTCTATTCGACTGTCCCACCAGTCTATATACATGTCAGTGTTGTTGTTGTACTGTCGTCTATTCGACTGTCCCACCAGTCTATACATGTCAGTGCTGTTGTTGTACTGTCGTCTATTCGACTGTCCCACCAGTCTATATACATGTCAGTGTTGTTGTTGTACTGTCGTCTATTCGACTGTCCCACCAGTCTATACATGTCAGTGCTGTTGTTGTACTGTCGTCTATTCGACTGTCCCACCAGTCTATATACATGTCAGTGTTGTTGTTGTACTGTCGTCTATTCGACTGTCCCACCAGTCTATACATGTCAGTGCTGTTGTTGTACTGTCGTCTATTCGACTGTCCCATCAGTCTATACATGTCAGTGCTGTTGTTGTACTGTCGTCTATTCGACTGTCCCATCAGTCTATATACATGTCAGTACTGTTGTTGTACTGTCGTCTATTCGACTGTCCCATCAGTCTATACATGTCAGTGCTGTCAGCTTCAAGTTGTTTCTTTTTTACATTAGAAACTGTCGGTCGGCCAACCCAATGACGCCACACCTATCGACTTACCTAACCTTGTCATTTTTTTTTATGTATCTATTTTTGTACTATTCTTCTGACAGATCTGATCAGTGTGGTATGACTCTCACAGGGTACCACAATTACTAACTATGGCTCTGAATTTGAGTACTGACGATGTCTTTCGATTTACATAAAAATCTCATGTTGTCTATCATAATCATTTAATATCCATGAGTCTGTTTTCGTAAGTCTGTTTTCCATAAGTCTGTTTTCATAAGTCTGTTTTCCATAAGTCTGTTTTTCATAAGTCTGTTTTCCATAAGTCTGTTTTCATAAATTTGTTTTCATAAGTCTGTTTTCCATAGGTCTGTTTTCATAAGTCTGTTTTCATAAGTTTGTTTTCATAAGTCTGTTTTCATAAGTCTGTTTTCATAAGTCTGTTTTCATAAGTCTGTTTTCCATAGGTCTGTTTTCATAAGTCTCTTTTCATAAGTCTGTTTTCCATAAGTCTGTTTTCATAAATCTCGTTTCATAAGTCTGTTTTCATAAGTCAGTTTTCCATAAGGTGTCCCCCCACACACACACACACATTTCTACTTCCATGGGTTCCATTTCGTTCATTCCGCTTCACAATTTGTTTCTCTTGCTGCTAAAGTGGCTAAATAGCTCCAGCAATGAATACATATAAATTGGTAAGAAGTCAACCTCCCCTGCCCTGCTCGAAAGACTCTCAGAACCGCTGGGCGTTGGGGAGCAGGAGATACACTTCGTGTAGTTATTTAAGCCTGGGCCGCGAGTTTTCGGAGGGTCGGGCCTTGGGGGTAGAGTTGCCTTCTGAACGCCGGACTAATGAGACACTTTACAGGCTGGCGCACAACGAGAGCGACCAATGTCTCTAGTGTGTGAGTGTGTGTGTGTGTGTGTGTGAGCTTCTAGCTGCTAGTGGGGGGGGGGTGCTGGTGGTCCAAAAGAAGGGAGGGGGGAGCGAGGAATAGCCACAGGCGTGAGTTTGATGATGAACAATGTTTCTTGTTTCCCTCCACCCCCCCCCCCACACACACACATAGGTTCTGCACTCATTGATGAATGGATCAGACAGTTTTATGCTGACCTATGGGGAGATGGGTGTGATGAGCCCATGGACGGGGAACAAACCAGAGGAAATGTCCATTAGGTAAATTAGTCCAACACGCGTCAATTAACACCAGACACATACAAGTCTGTTTGTTTCTCAATATCCTTTCTCTACAAATCTATCCTTTGTCTTTGTCACTCTGTCTGTCTATCTATTTATCAATCTGTCTGTCTTTTTCTTTGTCATGATGTCTTTCTCTATGCCGTGTATTTATAAAGTTTCTGCTAGATATATTGCCATTTAATCAATGTATATACAGTGGATTCCGCTTAATTGGGACACCGCTTAATTGGGACAGCCGCTTATTTGGGACAAATCTCAAAGAAACCAAACCAAGAAGCCAATAGTAAATATGTATGTTTAATTGGGACACCCGCTTAATTGGAACAAAAAGCCTTGGTCCCGATGCGTCCCAATTAAGCGGAATCGACTGTGTAAATAATTTATGGTGCCACTCAGAGATGTAATTCATAATTTTCAACGTGCCACCCACAAAATGTGTCCGTTATTTAGTAAAATTTACTCTGGCTAAATTATGATGTAAAATAAACCATATGATATTTACTGGTCACATAAGTGACATGTTTTTAAATATTTTCTACTAAAAAAATATTGAACATCAGCTTGAAAATCTTCAATTTGAGGAGTTAGTAATTTAACATTCAACATTTTAATAGTCTCTTTAAATGCCTTTTTTAGAATTACAGTATATCATTTGATATATGTTTTCACATGTACTAGCTGTACCGTGCAAAACCTTTGCATAGAGTTATATCCTTATGCTTGATCGGTAGGTTAGGTTATTTTTTGGTTTCGGGCAGATCCGAAACTATCTGTCACTCTGTCTATCTATCTATCAATCTGTCTGCCTTTTTCTTTGTCATGATGTCTTTCTCAATGCCGTATATTTATAAAGTTACTGCTAGATATATTGCCATTTAATCAATATATATATATATATATATATATATATATATATATATATATATATATATATAGATATATAATTTATGGTGCCACACAGAGATGTAATTCATAATTTTCAACATGCCACCCACAAAATGTGTCCGTTATTTAGTAAAATTTACTCTGGCTAAATTATGATGTAAAATAAACCATATGATATTTACTGGTCACATAAGTGACATGTTTTTAAATATGTTCTACTAAAAAAAAATATTCAACATCAGCTTGAAAATCATCAATTTGAAGAGTTAGTATTTTAACGTTCAACATTTTAATAGTCTCTTTAAATGCCTTTTTTAGAATTACAGTATATCATTTGATATATGTTTTCATATGTACTAGCTGTACCGTGCAAAACCTTTGCATAGTTATATCCCCTTATGCTTGATCGGTAGGCTAGGTTATTTTTGGTTTCGGGCAGATCCGATTTTTTCATGATTGTATTTTAAACTGGAATACTGTTGTATTAATTCTTTACTTTCGATTCAACGCACACTGGAAATGAGTATCATGATATATGATATTCCTTTTCGGATGCAATAGTGAAGGTTAACGTGTTAGGCCTTGGAAATTTGTGCCAATATATATCATTCTGCTCCTCTAGAATGTGCATTGTACTCCTGAGTTAAGACCAATTGTATTCCTGAATTAAGTCCAAACTTCGCTCACCTGCGTCTATGATAGAGATGAGCGGACAGCGGAGGCGTCCGCTTGCGGTCGCAGATCCGCAGACTTTTCCTAAATCCGTGGACTGACAGCGGACGCTACGTATGGTTAAGTTGCGGACTCGCGGACTGACGCGAATCTTTTTTAGCGTTACCATAAAAAAATTTCAAGTCATTTAAACAACTAAATTTCAGCAATGCGGACGCGCGGACTGACTGCAAACCAATGTTGTAAGATTCTGCGGACGCGGACGCGGATCATTGATAGAAATCCATGGACGGACGTTAAATTTCAAGATCCGCACACCTCTGGTCGATGACGACTTTATTTTCGTTAAATCCTTCAGCTGTCGCTATTATTTCTTATAGCACATAAGACTTCAGACATTTATGTAGCAGGAGTTTGACATTAAACTCGTCAAATGAAAAACAATTATTTACATTTCCATAAATGAACATAATTGTATCTTTCTTTTTTACTTAAAGCGCTCGGGATGTTAAAATCAGCCAATGGTTGCAGCAATTGACTAAACAACATCCAAATCATCTATCCGCTGACACTACCTACTACACACTAGACACTACATACTACACACTACAAACTACACACTACCTACTACATACTACCAGGGTTGTTAAACCCCAATAACAGTAACATTATAAAACAGGATGGGAGAAAATTTTTTTTTATTAGTTCATGTTTTTTTTTTCATTAAGGAATGAAGTATGTATTTGTGAAACATTTAAAAATAATCATTTAATAATCTCGAAAATAAATCCTATCACTTTCATCAATGTGAGGTTTTTTCAAAAAAAAAATAATTATAAAAAAACATTTTAAAAAAAATAATCATAGGAGGATCAATTAATAATAATAATAATAGCTTAAAGATAAGTTGGCTTCATTTAATACTGTCTGTACACAGCTATTTGCTGCCCACACTAACCGTTATAAAAGGTCAACTACAGGAAATGATTGTGCAACATAAACACCCTTCACGGTGTGTGAACCCCTTTGACAGAGCTGTTTTTGATGGAATTAATGCGCGATTCGATGTTATATTTTCTGACCCAGAGGCAAAACTGGCAGCAGTGGTCAATCCAAAATTTAAGATCGACTGGACAGACAATTTGGTTCGCAAGGCTGAAGTTGTAAAACCTTAAAGAGTGCCTGCAGTGCACTGAGTGTATTTCCAACTCAACTTACTCGGCAGGGTGGTGCAGCTTCAGTACAGTCAGCAGTACAGATATCTGAATCAACAGATTTTTTTTGCTTGTTTTACTGCACGGCGGCAGAACCAGACGAAAAGAGTAATGGTAAAGGAGGCGGAGAAGTAGAAAGATACTTAAAAGAAAACCAACCAGGAAAAGCAGTAAAAAAAAGTATTAGGAAAGGAACCTTGGACTTGAAGATGGGGCTGCCGGTGAGCGTCGGAGTTGAGCGGGTGGGCGCGTCGGGGGGGCGTGGTTGGATAAAATTACGGCAAAGGATACGCAATGGTCTTTTTGGGCGCTTCAAGAGGGGGAAAAGGGTAAAAATAAGAAATAAAACTTTGATTTGATATTGTAATTTATTGTTTTTAATTTTATTTTAAAAAAAAAAAAACAATAAATTAAATAAAAAAAAAAAATATTTTTTTGTGAAGAAAAGTAATGGTATTGAATTGGGATCTATTTAGGACATACTTTTTTAAGTGTGTGTTTGGAATGGAATATAAAATAATATTATGAGAAATTTTTCCATGTGTATTGATTATATATTTAAAAAGTATTGTTAACAACCCTGCATACTACACAGCTGCATGACTTTGTATCCCAACAAAACTGAAAGCTTTTCTATGCTTTTATAAAACTGAAATAAATATTTTCTGACCATAGGCCTGAAATTTTGCATAATGTAATCAACTACATTGTTTGTCAATTGACAGTGAGACATTTTAAAGTACGGTATACTGTTATCAAATGAAAATTGAAACAATTAATTTTTAAATTAGAATGAAAAACAGTGAGCTTGGTGGGTTGAAAACGATAATGTAGATTTTTATTTTGTTTTAACCAGTATAATAAGTGGTATTCTAAAATTTACCTTTACATCTATCTGTCTATACATATATCCCTTAGTTACTTACTTACTTTACTCATTTCATCTATTCCTCCCGCCTGCCTCATGATTGTTACTTCAAAATTCAAAGAGATAAAAAAAAATCATTAAATTGTTTCGCTACATTAATGAAATAGGTGACACAGTTTCTCTAATTACTTCCCTTGATGATTTAATAAACAGGTAATGAACATGACCTATTTATATTTTCTCGTAACCTACGCAACCTACCTCCCCCTCCCCCCCCTCCCGACCCCTTTTGAATGCTTAATGCTCCCCCTCCCCAACCACAACTCTTGCCTATATTGATCAGTTTGTGTTTATTTCAAGGCAGTGCGACAGTGGTATTGAACCGTTCTCAGACCCATAAGCCTACACGCTTTTATTTTTTTAATAAAATACCAATTTTGACGCTAATGAAGAGTGAACTTTACACTTTGACCTTGGCTATTTTTATGGCTATAATTATTTTACATTGTTTTTTTTTTCTCTATTTTGGAGTGTGCTATAATTATGTAATTTTATTTTTTAAAAATTTTATTACTAGATCATTAGTGATATGATTATTATGTGAGACAATTCGTTCAATTCGCTGATTTTAAAAACATTCATTCTGGAATATGTTAAAATGTTGGATTCTTTTATGGAAATTACCGAAATTATTTATAGCTGATTTGAATTCCAGTAGCGATGCCCTGACCGGATTCGAGAGTATTTCAAGGGGAGTTAATGCTGACAAACAAAAAGAAAGATAATTCGTGCTCTTTTATTGCCTCGGTTGTCTATGCGAAAATAAAAGGAAAAAAAAATGATTCAAATTATTAAATCTTATTGTCAAAAGTCAAACTCTGGCCGTTGCAGGGTCCAAGAATCCGACGGAAGCTTCTTCGAGAGTTACACTTCCCTGGCATGGAGGCAGGAGAACAAGAGGCTGAGAGCGGCCAGCGAGGTGAGTGCAGGTGTCTCGTGATAATACGTTGTACCTGTGATAATGTGTGAGTCATTGGTTGAGTCTGCGATATTGTGTGAGTCGTTGGAGGGGGGGTCCTAATTAGAAAGTCCCCCCCGGGCCCCAGCTTGAGAGGGCCACCAAAACGTTTTTTTTTATGTCGAGTGTCAAAATGCTGGGGTCCCCAAAGAGGCCAAGCCCCCCGGGCCCCCCAAAACCCTACATTCGGCACTGGCTTTATGTATCATTGACTGTAACTGTAGTCAGTGTATGTGATATGTAGTTGAGTACTTGATGTCATATGACATTCAGTTGTCATTTTTTGTGTGTCATATATTTCACTATCAACCGTGTGTGCTTCTTGAGAATTTTTGTTAGACTGAAATGTCATTTATTTTTGTCAGACTGAAATGTCATTTATTTTTGTCAGACTGAAATGTCATTTATTGTTGTCAGACTGAAATGTCATTTATTGTTGTCAGACAGAAATGTCATTTATTGTTGTCAGACTGAAATGTCATTTATTTTGTCAGACTGAAAATGCCATTTATTTTTGTCAGACCGAAATGTCATTTATTTTTGTCAGACTGAAATGTCATTTATTCTCTCTTCATTTAGTCTTAATGAAGGTTGTTTAAGAAAATATGATAAATAGAAAAACACATATTTCACTTTACAACAAGTACAATCAAACAGTGCATCAATATGTACAGACAGGCACGCCGAGAGGGGGGAGGGGCAGGGGGGTCATTGCCAGGGGGCCCGCATCGGTAAGGGGCCCGGCCGCCCCGACCATGTCAATTTTTTCACGACTCATTGTTTATTAAGGGGCCCGCAACGATGTCCTGCCCTGGGGCCCTTGGTGGCTCTTGCCGCCACTGTGTACAGAGCTGTAAAAAAAAGCTGTACATCAATAAGTACTGGTGAATAAATTAACTGTACATGTACACATACAAACATATAAATAGATGTACAGAGCATTTTGCAGGTTTATAATCAAGACACTGCACCTCAATGTTCAGGAAATGTTTGAAGATCTGTATTTAATGAACTCTGACCTGCACATCACAGCGTGCTATTTATTGTTAGTTCTAAAATGTTCTTTAGAGAGTTCATTCGATAAACATTTGAGTCCAGCCCTTGTCTGCAGAGCTTCTCCTCCCAGATGAAATACCAGACATGACGTAGACAGGGTCATGTGAGAAATCCGGTTGTTCATTGGCTGTTTGATTTGGCGATGTCATTTTTGTTGTTTTGGCAAAATTCGCTAATTTTTTGCGAGCTCAAGTGAACATTGTTCTAATTTCACTGAACTTTGTAAATAACATCAATGAACATTGTAATAACATCAACGAAATGTGTATGAACTGAACTGAACTTTATCTTAATATTAATGAACTGTTTAATAACATCAATGCAAATTTTAATAGCATCAATAAACATTGTTATAACATCAATGAACATTGTAATAACATCAATGAAAATTGTATGAATATAACTGAACTTTATCTTAACATTAATGAACAGTCTAATAACATCAATGCAAATTTTAATAGCATCAATAAACATTGTTATAACATCAATGAACATTGTAATAACATCAATGAAAATTGTAATTACATCAATAAACATTGTAATAAGATCATTGATCATTGTAATAACATCAATGAATATTGTAATTACATCAATAAACATTGTAATAAGATCAATGAACATTGTAATAAGGCAAGAGATTATTTAATACTTTGGATCCGGAACTGTAGACTTGTAGAATTTGTCCGTTTCTCTAGCTGCGGAATGTTGAAGGATTTTTTGGCTTTAACAACGCTTAGCCCTAAGTGAGGTACCCTTTTAAAGCTGGGTGGACTTTACGGGGCTTTCAACCGACTTTCCCTAGCGACTTGAATTGTATCATTGGTTCTCACCAATTATCGAACCCGGGATCTCGGTATATTTTATCTAATGTATTGTAAATACATCATTTTTGGTCCTTAACGACATCTCCAGACCTACGGTTCAGTGGCGGTTCCAAAAACTGGCGGTAGGGGGTTCAGGAAAGGGTTCCTTCTGCATAATGTTTTATGTATGTTCCCTACCTTGTCGGAGGCCAATTAAGCACCCCCCCAACCGTTCTGTTAATCGATCCTCGCGGCACATATATAACTACAACTTCTATGGGTCCATTAGTGTAAATTAAGTACTAAAGATCAAAGCGTGTATCCTCAACATTGTGTCTGACGTGGCCTACTGAAGTTTGAATGTATAGATCTAGTTTAGTAGATTCAACGTCATATAATTACATGTTTTTCGCCCATGTTTCCATCAGTTTCTATCACCGTACGGATTTATGACAGTTATTAGTTTATCGCCTAATTAACTTACATGTTTACCGCCCCATTAACTTCGCCCCATAGCCCCCCTACCCCCCAGCACCCCCTTCCCCTTGCACTCGATGAATTGATTACACCCGATGTTTGTGTCGTCGCTGTATTCAGTCAAATCTAGGTCTCGTGACATGCGCAGTTTTTGCTGTTGTTGTTTATTTCCGGCTTTTCACTCTGCTATTTATAGATAGATGACAGGATTTCGGATTTCTTGAACGTCAAACTTGTTTAATTACTTACTGTCGCCTTGTTTACTGTCTCTCGCATTGTTTAGACAGTTACTGTCTCTCGCATTGTTTAAACGCTTACTGTATCTCGCATTGTTTAAACAGTTACTGTCTCTCGCATTGTTTTAACAGTTACTGTCTCTCTCTAGCATTGTTAAAAAATTACTGTCTCTTGCATTGTTTGAACAATTACTGCCTCTCGCATTGTTTAAACTCTCTCTCTCTCTCTCTCTCTCTCTCTCTCGCCTTGCTTAAAAACTTAATGTCTCTCGCCTTTTCCCGGCATTTTACACATAACTGCATGTAGAATGCTGGACACTAAGTGAATGGTACGGACAAATATAAACACAAATATTTTTTAAGGTCAGCGGGGTCGAGAATGCCAGCTGTCAGTGCAAAGTGTGGTACATAGTTCATTTAAATTCCACTGAAAGTAACACTATTATTGAAACAGTTTTTCCATCATTATGTATCGCACCTCATCGTCTGTTGTGTTTTATACCAACACTGACTTGTGCAGTAATGGTACAATGTTAACAAATAGTATCAGTTCATTCAAAACAATCACATCATCATAACTCTCTGAATAAGTATATTCCAACTCTTCTCTGTCTTCAGCTTTTTTTACTATTCTACTTAATGAGTACTTTTACATAAATAATGACTGCTTTGGACAGCTTCATTTCGTATTCAATAAATTGATTTGGACAGCTTCATTTCGTACTCCATAAATTGATTTGGACAGCTTCATTTCGTATTCAATAAATTGCCTTGGACAGATTCATTTCGTATTCAATACATTTCCGCATTTCTCTGAATGAAGAAATTGAACCCTAACTTACTCTAAAGAAGGTAATTTTTTTCCAGGAGAATCTAATAACGATATATCTACAAAGGTGTTTGATCTTTTCGGTTGAATAGCTTGTAGATATACACACTAAATGAAAGGAAGTTTAATAAGTATTGTACGTACTTGTCGACAACTCTTAAATACTATTGATTTCATAACAAATATTCTCCATTAACCGTATATGATATTATAACGCAGGTTGAACAATAAGTTATTCAATAGTTTTCACATGTATGTGAATTAGACCAAATGTGGAGTGTGCCGTAATAAAATGGAATTCAACATTACAAATATTTATTTGTAATGCTTCAAGGCTAAAATTTCCTATTACATTGCCTAAATATACACTTAATGCACAAAGACATACCTTGAAAATTATTGTACCCGGAGAATCTCGACGAATATGGAGTCATTACTTCTAAAACTACCAGGGAAACACTGACACATATGAAGGTATTGGTTCTACAACTACAGGGCCTAGAGAACCTTGACACATATGAAGCTATTGATTCTACAACTACCGGGCCTAGAGAACTTTGACACATATGAAGCTATTGATTCTACAACTACAGGGCCTAGAGAACCTTGACACATATGAAGCTATTGATTCTACAACTACCAGGCCTAGAGAACATTGACACATATGAAGCTATTGATTCTACAACTACCGGGCCTAGAGAACTTTGACATATATGAAGCTATTGATTCTACAACTACAGGGCCTAGAGAACCTTGACACATATGAAGCTATTGATTCTAAAACTACAGGGCCTAGAGAACCTTGACACATATGAAGCTATTGATTCTAAAACTACAGGGCCTAGAGAACCTTGACACATATGAAGCTATTGATTCTACAACTACCGGGCCTAGAGAACCTTGACACATATGAAGCTATTGATTCTAAAACTACAGGGCCTAGAGAACCTTGACACATATGAAGCTATTGATTCTAAAACTACAGGGCCTAGAGAACCTTGACACATATGAAGCTATTGATTCTAAAACTACAGGGCCTAGAGAAGATTGACTTTGAGAGACGAAATAACTCCCCACACCCTCAAACGCAGTGCCTGTCAATGGATAAACTCCCTTCCAATTTAGTTACCTTAACGCCCTCCACTGACGCCCTCCATTGACACCCGTTGTGCCTGACTAGCCGCCTGGAAACAATGGCGAAACCCAGACATCGTTAGTTCCAAGTTTTATGACGACTTTTCTATTCCCTTCTTTACCATGTGAATGTTTTACAATGGACATGGGCGCACTCACAGAGTGACATGGGTACACTCACAGAGTGACATGGGCGCACTCACAGAGTGACATGGGTACACTCACAGAGTGACATGGGTACACACACACGGAGTGACATGGGTACACTCACAGAGTGACATGGGTACACTCACAGAGTGACATGGGTACACTCACAGAGTGACATGGGTACACACACAGAGTGACATGGGTACACACACAGAGTGACATGGGTACACACACGGAGTGACATGGGTACACTCACGGAGTGACATGGGTACACTCACGGAGTGACATGGGTACACCCACAGAGTGACATGACATGGGTACACTCACACAGAGTGACATGGGTACACTCACAGAGTGACATGGGTACACTCACAGAGTGACATGGGTACACACACGGAGTGACATGGGTACACTCACGGAGTGATGGCACGTCTACACTCACCCCGTCGCTAAATGTTCACCGCCACTACCCTGACCACTGTAATGCGGCCCATGGGACCTGATAGGGTTAACAGCTGAAGATCATCCAGAAACGATGTAATGTATCTCGGTCAGTTTGTCCGACTGTGTTGGCTGGTAGGAAAACATCAACTGAGTCAAATGTACATATTAAGGTTGTAGTTCTTTCCATCATTTGTTTTTTTTTACTAATGTAATAAAGTAATGTTAATGTTACAATTAATGTAATAAAGTAATGTTAATGTTACAATTAATGTAATAAAGTAATGTTAATGTTACAATTAATGTAATAAAGTAATGCTAATGTTACAATTAATGTAATAAAGTAATGCTAATGTTACAATTAATGTAATAAAGTAATGCTAATGTTACAATTAATGTAATAAAGTAATGCTAATGTTACAATTAATGTAATAAAGTAATGCTAATGTTACAATTAATGTAAAAAAGTAATGTTAATGTTACAATTAATGCAATACAGTAATGTTAATGTTACAATTAATGTAATAAAGTAATGTAAATGTTACAATTAATGTAATAAAGTAATGCTAATGTTACAATTAATGTAATAAAGTAATGCTAATGTTACAATTAATGTAATAAAGTAAAGTTAATGTTACAATTAACGGAATACAGTAATGCTGATGTTACAATTAATGCAATAAAGTAATGCTAATGTTACAATTAGTGTAATAATGTACTGCTAATGTTACAATTAATGTAATAAAGTAATGCTAATGTTACTATTAATGTAATAAAGTAATGCTAATGTTACAATTAATGTAATAGAACCACAGTACAACAGATTGGCTCAGGTCAGATATAATGTTCAATTATATTTGAAGGCTAAATATAAGACATTGCATTTAGATATAGTGGACTCTCTCTCTCTCTCTCTCTCTCTCTCTCTCTCTCTCTCTCTCTATATATATATCTATCTATCTATCTATTTATCTATCTATCTATCTATCTGAACTATCTCAGTGATAACTGCGGGATGAGACTTAGTCTCTTAGAGTCCGTGAGATCAAACTCGCTGTGTTCCTCAACATCTTGAAACTGACATAAAGGCCAATAGCAAGCGAGCTACCCGACCGGTCCACACAGTGGCCCGCCAGCCCGGGGCACATGATCCATGGTTTCCTCAACCTCTCTGCATTGTCGGCAAAGGGAATCGACATTGGGTCTCATCCTCCAAAAGTACATGCACCTAAAGGACCAGAGATTCCAATTTTTTTTTAGAAGCTTTTAAATAGTTTCACGTTCTGTCACTCCTCAAATCTTGTAACTCGCTTCAGGACTTTTTCTAATTTAGTGAGACCGCTCAAATTTTTAACAAGTACAGATTGTACATATCAAGGCAAGATTTTAATCATTTCTAGTCCGTGAATTAATATCTTGCAGAAACATGAAGCTAATTACTTTTTTTTTTAGTAATGTTTAAAATGGAGACAAATGATGGAGATTAGGATGTAAAAATAAATACCAAACGAAGCACCTGTGCAAAATTGCAAAAAAAAAAAAAAACTAGGGAACTTATATTACTCTTATATAGACTTGCCAAATGAATTAAATTTGAATTAAAGTGTTAGAAAAAAGAAAGTTGAATTATTTCAAAATTAAAAAGTAGACAATCGATGTAAAAAAACAACTTTTATTCAATTATATTGAAATACAGTAAAACGGAAAATACCAAACTCTTTATATCATTACGAGATCCAGAAAACCGTAAAGATAGGCGAACTGTGGGGAGGGGGTGGGGAGTTGTGCAGACTTTATTTTGCCTGTTACAAGTTAGGGGCCACATACTAAACTGGTTTAACTGTTGGAAGGGTCAGGGTGGGACCCAATCTTCAAAGACTACTATTAGGGGTTGAAAATCTGAAAGTGGAGGCCCTTTTCTGCGTTTTTTGCCCGAAGTCCCTCAATACATTCTCAAAGGTACCTTCGCCTTGGAGTCCCTAATCTACCACAGCGTAAGGTCCCGCCTTACTAATAAATCTTTCCCCCGGGACATCAAAAAGAGCTAAGAATGAATCTGACTATGACATTATGAATATGTACATGGTAAACTAGAATTAATATACATATATATGTGGTAAGCTAGAATTAATATACATATATAGGCCTATGTGGTAAGCTAAAATTAATATACATATATTTTTGGTAAGCTAGAATTAATATACATATATATGTGGTAAGCTAAACTTAATATACACATATATGTGGTAAGCTAAACTTAATATACATATATATGTGGTAAGTTAGTATTAATGTACATATATATGTGGTAAGATAAAATTAATATGCATATATATGTGGTAAGCTAAAATTAATATACATATATATGTGGTAAGTTAAAATTAATATACATATAAATGTGGTAAGCTAAAATGAATATACATATATATGTGGTAAGCCAGTATTAATATACATATATATGTGGTAAGCTAATATTAATATACATATATATGTGGTAATTAGTATTAATATAAATATAAGTGTGGTAAACTAGTATTAATATATTACTGAGTTAATATGCATATGCATGTGGTAAGCTAGTACTAATTATGTAATATACTTATGTAAGTGGTAAAGCTAGTAATTCTGAGACAATATATATATATATATATATATATATATATATATATATATATATTGGCATTTGGTAAGCTAGTAATTCTGAGACAATATATATATTGGCAATTGGTAAGCTAGTAATTCTGAGGCAACATACATATGTATGTACACAAAGTCTGCATTGAGCTCACGTTTGAAATCTTTACAAAACGAGACAAAAAATAAAAATGCGATCGAATCAACATTCTCATTTATATGCCTTTTTGGGTAATGTCGTTGGACATCGTTGTTATGGCAACAAGTGTGAAAAGAGATGCAAAGGGAGGTAATTTAGTTTTCATTGTCTAAAAAAACAACTCCAACGAAAAAAATGTGACTTATTCAGAAAGTACAATTAAAATGAGATAGTATTTAGCTTGTTTTTGAGATTTATTTATTTTAATTTTCTAATGTCGTAAATTAACAGCATCATCTGATGACATTTAAATTAACAGTATCATCGATGATGCAATTAAAAGCCATGTGGAATATCGAATATTTTTTTTTTCCTTCTTTGTTTTCGAAATTGTATTAATAGGCAAATTCTGTTTCTTTCCAGAGAAGACTTATCTCCTTCTTATTTCCGTAAATCCGGCTTGGATTATTTTCGCATCAACAGCGGCGCTCTCTACACGAGGTGTGACGTGAAGAATATGTGGTTGGGGGTGGATTGGATGGGGGAGGAGAGGCAGTGATGGGTGATGACCTGTTGTTGTCAACCTTTCATTGTGACCGTATGTGACCAAAAAGTTCAATTCTCTTGATAACTTTATATAAAAGAGAAAGAAAATAGGAAAAACGATATGCGGGATCTGATGCAAAGTTTTAAGAGATATAATAAATGTTTCAACTTTTAAAAGTAAAAAACTCTCTTCTGTGTTCAGTAAATGACTTTTCCTTAAAAATGTATTTTGTCGGTAGTGGCGATACAATCAAAGTAGCGCCTCTAGTCTGACCGTCCAACCCAACCCCCCTTTCTCCTGTGTAGTGACGCCCTGGCATTTACTATTATTAAAGTTCTTGTCAGGATGAGAATATGTGGTCCCTTCATCCAAAAAAGTCCAATCACAGGACACGTTACTGCAGTTATGCACTTTTTTCACCCACACCTTAGTTGATAGTGTCCTGGCTACGGAGGCACCACGGGACAGGGGTTACATGACTAGTTTGGAGTCCATGGCCTAAGCGTGCAGAATGAGATCATTAACGTGCCCTTGATTCTCTACAAGCATTAAGATCTGCTGCCTGGCTGCTCTTTTGTTATATCACAGCTCATAACTTGCCTGGCTGCTCTTTGACATGATGTTATATCACAACTCATAACTTGCCTAGCTGCTCTGTTGACATGATGTTATATCACAACTCATAACTTGCCTGGCTGCTCTGTTGACATGTTATATAACAGCTCGTACCATGCCTGGCTGCTCTGTTAACATGATGTTATATCACAACTCATAACTTGCCTGGCTGCTCTGTTGACATGATGTTATACCACAGCTCATAACTTGCCTGGCTGCTCTGTTAACATGATATAATATCACAACTCATAACTTGCCTGGCTGATCTGTTAACACGATGTTATATCACAACTCATAACTTGCCAGGCTACTCTGTTAATATGATGTTATATCACAGCTCATAACTTGTGTACTACTGACACAATTTCAAGTCGTACTTCTGTCATACTTAAAAATACGTTTATTGAATATATGTAGTAGGAAGGGTACTGCGGATTGTGCGGCCTACACTGGGCACCTCACTAGAAAAGGGCGCCGAAAAAGTGCGTCACAAAAAGTAACTCACACAGGGCGCCACAATAGCAAACTATTGCAATGTATAACTGCCATGTATAACTGCAATGTATAACTGCAATGTATGTTAAAATACTCTAAAAAAATGAACACAAACAATGTTTAGAAACCCTTGATGGGCCAGATGTATGTAATGAAACCCTTGATGGGACAAAGGTATGTAATGAAACCCTTGATGGGCCAGATGTATGTAATGAAACCCATGATGGGCTAGATGTATGTAATGAAACCCTTGATGGGCCAGATGTATGTAATGAAACCCTTGATGGGCCAGATGTATGTAATGTAACCCTTGATGGGCAGATGTATGTATTGAAACCCTTGATGGGCCAGATGTATGTAATGAAACCCATGATGGGCCAGATGTATATAATGAAACCCATGATGGGCCATATGTATGTAATGAAACTATTGACGGGCCAGATGTATGTAATGAAACCCTTGATGGGCCATATGTATGTAATGAAACCCTTGATGGGCCAGATGTATGTAATGAAACCTTTGATGGGCCAGATGTATGTAATGAAACCCATGATGGGCCAGATGTATGTAATGAAACCCTTGATGGGCCAGATGTATGTAATGAAACTCATGATGGGCGAGATGTATGTAATGAAACCCATGATGGGCCAGATGTATGTAATGAAACCCATGATGGGCCAGATGTATGTAATGAAACCCTTGATGGGCCAGATGTATGTAATGAAACCCATGATGGGCCAGATGTATGTAATGAAACCCTTGATGGGCCAGATGTATGTAATGAAACCCTTGATGGGCCAGATGTATGTAATGAAACCCATGATGGGCGAGATGTATGTATTGAAACCCTTGATGGGCCAGATGTATGTAATGAAACCCATGATGGGCCAGATGTATATAATGAAACTTATGATGGGCCATATGTATGTAATGAAACTATTGACGGG
>JAGDYQ010000106.1:0-18289 GCA_021962125.1 Bulinus truncatus | reverse complement strand
TTTTTAGAGCATTTTCTAAAAAAAATGCTCTATTGTCCCCGTTTTGTCTGTCTGTCATCACCCTAGATCTCAACAACCATAAGTCCATGACCCATGATGTATTTATCATTTTGTAGGTCTTGGCCTGCCAAGTGTACATCAAAAGTTCATTTCGCGATAGGACCTTTGAGGGCCGGGCTTCATGGCTCCTAAGGGGCTTATATATTATATATACACCTTGTACGTTCAATAACCCATTCATTTGGTGCGAAATACTGCAGCACGTAGTTTCACCAAGATTTATTAAGAAACTCATCAAATGAAATAGTAAGCTTGTGTTCTGAGTTTAATTGAAAGTATCAGAGCTATGCAACAATTGACGGAGTTTTTGGACGATTAAATTACTACAATTTCGAATGTTTTCAATTATGAGTCCTATTTCAGTAACCACAAACCACTTGTAGTTAGATTTAAGAGAAAGTAATATTTTTTTCAAATATAACGAAACGTCTTTATAATAATTTTTTTTTACAGATATATGCATTACACAACTGAATTTATAAACATTTCCAAAATTTCCAAATATTTACTGAAAGCTAACAAACGTACTGATACATAACATGAAAATGCGCTAACACGTCCTGTGTTAGAATGGAACAGGCTTAATTGCTTGTTTTTAGTAATGTTTACAATGGGGACAAATGATGGAGATTAGGATGTCAAAATAAATACCAAACGAAGCACCTGTGCAAAATTGCAAAAAAAAAAAAAAACTAGGAAACTTATATTACTCTTATATAGTCTTGCCAAATGAATTAAATTTGAATTAAAGCTTTAGAAAAAAGAAAGTTGAATTATTTCAAAATTAAAAAAGTAGACAATCGATGTAAAAAAACAACTTTTATTCAATTATATTGAAATACAGTAAAATGGAAAATACCAAACTCTTTATATCATTACGAGATCCAGAAAACCGTAAAGATAGGCGAACTGTGGGGAGGGGGTGGGGAGTTGTACAGACTTTATTTTCCCTGTTACAAGTTAAGGGCAATCCGAACACCAGTCAGGGGCCACATACTAAACTGGTTTGACTGTTGGAAGGGTCAGGGTGGGACCCAATCTTCAAAGACTACTAGAGGGTAAAAATTTGAAAGTGGAGGCCCTTTCCTGCGTTTTTTTGCCCGAAGCCCCTCAATACATTCTCAAAGGTACCTTCGCCTTGGAGTCCCTAATGTACCACAGCGTAAGGTCCCGCCTCACTAATAAATCTTTCCCCCGGGGCATCAAAAAAAGTTAAGAATTAATCTGACTATAACATTATGAATATGTACATGGTAAACTAGAATTAATATACATATATATGTGGTAAGCTAGAATTTATATATATATAATTATATAAATAAAATTCCTCTGTGACGTCATTTCCCGATTCGAATAGAAATTGCGCGCTGGTGCTGTATTGTGCCTTTGTGATGCAAAGAATTGTTGATGTTTTTTCATGCTCCCTGATTTGTACAGTTTGAGGAAGATAAAGGAATGAAGAAGGATTTTAGAAGAAGTGTGAAGCCATAATAATAAGTATATATATATATATATATATATATATATATATATATATATAGAGAGAGAGAGAGAGAGAGAGAGAGAGAGAGAGAGGGAGAGAGATAAAGAGAGAGAGGGGGCAGGAGGAGAGAGAGAGGAAAGGAGGGTATGAGGGAGGGAAGGAGGGGGAGAGAGGAGGGAGGGGGATGGACAGGGGGGAGAAAAGGAGAGGGAGCAGGGGGAGATGGAGAGAGAAAGGAAGGGAGGGAGGGAGAGGATGGGAGAAATGGGAGGAAGAGATAAAGAGTGAGGGGGGCAGGGAGGGAGAGAGGGAATGAGGGAGGGAGGAAGGGGGAGGGAGGGAGGGAAAGGGAGAGAGGGGGAGGGAGGGAGGGAAAGGGAGAGAGAGAGGAAGGGAGAGAGGGGGTAGGGAGAAAATAGAAGGTAAACAGAAAACCTTATTTTAAACCCGGGCAAAGCCGGGTACTTGCAACTGGTATACTTATAAGACGCATTTGTTGTCTGTCTGTCTGTCTGTCTGTCTGTTCCCTTATAACTCAAGATCCAGACAAACAAATAACGTGAAATTTGTTACACATACACATAATTACATGGGGAAGGTTATAGGACAGATTTCGTTTCATCTTGATGGGTAGTTTAATTGTAATTAATTTTTTTTTTATTTTAGTATTTTACTATATTAAAGTGATCTCGACGGCGCCATAAATAAAATTCCTCTGTGATGTCATCTCCATATGATCGAATAGAACTTGCGCGCTGGTGCTGTATTGTGCCTTTGTGATGCAAAGAATTGTTGATGTTTTTTCATGCTTCCCTATTTGTACAGCTTGAGGAAGTTAAAGGAATGAAGAAGGATTTTAGAAGAAGTGTGAAGCCATAATAATAAGTTTATATATATATATATATATATATATATATATATATATATAGAGAGAGAGAGAGAGAGAGAGAGAGGGGAGGGAGGGGAGGGAGAGGAAAGCAGGGTAGGAGGGAGGGAGGGAGGGAGGGGAGAGAGGGAGGGAGGGGGAGAGAGGGAGATGGGGGATGGGAGAGGGAGGGAGAGACGGAATGGAGGGAGAGAGGTGGAGAGGGGGAGGGAGGGAGAAAGAAGGGAGGGAGAGAGGGGGGTTAAGGAGGGAGAGAGAGGGAAGGGGAAGGAGAGAGGGAGAGAGAGAGAAGGGGAGAAATGGGGAGGAAGAGATAAAGAGAGAGAGGGGGCAGGGAGGGAGAGAGGGAAGGGGGAAGGGGGAGAGAGGGAGGGAGGGAGAGAGGGAAGGGAGGAAGGGGAGAGAGAGGGAGGGAGAGAGGGAGAGAGGGAAGGAGGAAGGGGGAGAGAGGGAGGGATGGGGGGATGGACAGGGGGAGAGAAGGATGGGGAGAGGGGAGATGGGAGAGGGAGGGTGGGAAAGGGAGGGAGAGGGAGGGAGAGAGGGGGTAGGGAGAAAACAGAAGGTAAACAGAAAACCTTATTAAAACCCGGGCAAAGCCGGGTACTTGCAACTAGTATATATATATATATATATATATATATATATATATATATATATATATATATATGGTAAGCTTGTATTACTGAGTTAATGTGCATATGCATGTGGTAAGCTAGTACTAATTCCGTAATATACTTATGTGATGGTAAAGCTAGTAGTTCTGAGACAATATATATATATATGTAATTATGTATGTACATAAAGTCTGCATTGAGCTCACGTTTGAAATCTTTACAAATCGAGACGAAAAATAAAAATGCGATCGAATCAACATCTCATTTATACGCCTTTTTGTAGGATGTAGTTGACATCGTTGCTATGGCAACAAGAAAAAGAGATAAAAGGGAGGTAATTTAGTTTTCATTGTCTAAAAAAAAACAACTCCAACTTAAAAAAAAAATGTGATCATTCAGGAAAAGACAATTAAAAATGAGATAGTATTTAGCTGTTTTTGAGATTTATTTACATTAATTTTCTAATGTCGAAAATTAACAGCATCATCTGATGACGCAATTAGCAGCATCATCTGATGACGCATTTAAAAAGCCATGCGGAATGATGGAATACTTTTTTTTTTCCTCTTTCGTTTTCGAAATCAGACACAGACAACTCTGTTTCTTTCCAGAGAAGACTTATCTCCCTTTTATTTCCGTAAATCCGGCCGTATTATTTTCGCATCAACACGCGCCTTCTACACGAGACGTGAAGAATATGTAATGGGGGGGGGGTGGATGGGGGAGGGGAGGCAGTGATGGGTGATGACCTGTTGTTGTCAACCTTTCATTGTGACCGTATGTGACCAAAAAGTTCAATTCTCTTGATAACTTTACGGGTAAAAGAGTAAAAGAAAAAAAAAGGAAAAACAACATGGTGGATCTGATGCAAAGTTTTAAGAGATATAATAAATGTTTCAACTTAAAAAGTAAAAACTCTCTCTTGTGTTCAGTAAATGACTTTTCCTTAAAAAATGTATTTGTCGGTAGCGATACAATCGTAAGTAGCGCCCTAGTCTGACCGTCCAACCCAACCCCCCCTTTTCCCTGTGTAGTGACGCCCTGGCATTTACTTTTATTAGAGTTATTGTCAGGATGAGAATATGTGGTCCCTTCATCCAAAAAGTCCAATCACATGACACGTTACTGCAGGGCACTGTTTTTTTTTTTCACCCACACCGTAGTTGATAGTGTCCTGGCTACGAAGGCACCACGGAACAGAGGTTACATGACTAGTTTGGAGTCCATGACCTAAGCGTGCAGAATGAGATGATTAACGTGCCCTTGATTCTCTACAAGCATTAAGATCTGCTGCCTGGCTGCTCTGTTGTTATATCACAACTCATAACTTGCCTGGCTGCTCTGTTGTTATATCACAACTCATAACTTGCCTGGCTACTCTGTTAACATGATATTATATCACAACTCATTACTTGCCAGGCTGCTCTGTTAACATGACTGTTATATAACAACTCATAACTTGCCTGGCTGCTCTGTTAACATGACTGTTATATAACAACTCATAACTTGCCTGGCTGCTCTGTTGTTATATCACAACTCATAACTTGCCTGGCTGCTCTGTTAACATGATATTATATCACAACTCATAACTTGCCAGGCTGCTCTGTTAACATGATATTATATCACAACTCATAACTTGCCAGGCTGCTCTGTTAACATGACTGTTATATCAGAACTCATAACTTGCCAGGCTGCTCTGTTAACATGACTGTTATATCACAACTCATAACTTGCCTAGCTGCTCTGTTGTTATATCACAACTCATAACTTGCCTGGCTGCTCTGTTAACATGATATTATATCACAACTCATAACTTGCCAGGCTGCTCTGTTAACATGATATTATATCACAACTCATAACTTGCCAGGCTGCTCTGTTAACATGACTGTTATATCAGAACTCATAACTTGCCAGGCTGCTCTGTTAACATGACTGTTATATCACAACTCATAACTTGCCTGGCTGCTCTGTTAACATGACTGTTATATAACAACTCATAACTTGCCTGGCTGCTCTGTTAACATGACTGTTATATAACAACTCATAACTTGCCTTGCTGCTCTGTTAACATGATTGTTATGTCACAACTCATTACTTGCATGGCTGCTCTATTAACTTAAAACCATTGATGGGTCAGATGTATGTAATGAAACCATTCATGGGTCAGATTATGTAATGAAACTATTGATGGGTCGGATTATGTAATGAAACCATTGATGGGTCAGATGTATGTAATGAAACGATTGATGGGTCAGATTATGTAATGAAACCATTGATGGGTCAGATTATGTAATGAAACCCTTGATTAGCGAGATGTATATAATGAAACCCTTGATGGGCCAGATGTATGTAATGAAACCCATGATGGGCGAGATGTATGTAGATTGGCCAGATGTATGTAATGAAACCCATGATGGGTCAGATATATGTAATGAAACCCATGATGTGCGAGATGATATAGTGAAACTATTGATGGGCCAGATGTATGTAATGAATACCATGATGGGCGAGATGTATGTAATGAAACCCGTGATGGGTGAGATGTATGTAATGAATACCTTGATGGGCTAGATGTATGTAATGAAACCCATGATGGGCGAGATGTATGTAATTAATGAGGACCAGTTCTTCCTTTGCTCAACGTTTTCGGAATTTATTTTTTGTGTCTGTAACAAACTTAACATTTCTCGAGTACTTTGTGCAGACACTGGCCAATATATTGATCGATCAATACACTAAGACTCATGTTGGTTTATACTGAAGGTATCAATAAACTAGCAGCTCTGCTGTAACGATGATTCCTGAAGGATCGACCATAGCCAATAATCGAATAATAAATTTCTGATTTGAATAATATCGTTACTGTGCACACATTTAAAGAATAGTCATTTTATAAACAATGATATTAGTAATTTTATTTTCCTTTTTGGAACTCGTTGGTTTAAGATGCAATTATTAACCAATTGTACCTGATCTCTTTTTTTTTTTTAGATAGTTAACAGCGTTTTGCAGTTAGGGAATACAGTAACGGAATCGATTGTCAGGTTTTATTCAACGAGCAATTGTGATTGCCGCTTTTTATATCGGAATCTGCCATTTTGTTTTTATTAACGCTGCAACGATTCCTAATATATTATTAGGCCTGCCATAAATCAATGATTTAGTTAGGCCTGCCATAAATCAATGATTTAGTTAGGCATGCCATAAATCAATGATTTAGTTAGGCCTGCCATAAATCAATGATTTAGCTAGGCCTGCCAAAAATCAATGATTTAGTTAGGCCTGCCATCAATCAATGCTTATATTATCATCCAGTTGATGCGCATGCGCGATCATCAAAGAAATTAGATATGTCCTAGGTCATAATAATTTCGTAGAATAGATGGTTCGCCCGCAGACCGCAGTACCGGAAAAGAACGATAAATGGGGATTTTAGTTTTTATTTCGTTGGGGAGTTTTAGTTTCAGTTTTTATTCAGTCTTTTGTCTACCAGATTTAGTTTTCGTCTAGTTTTAGTCTTGCTGTTAATTTTAGTTTTAGTTTTAGTTCTCGTTGACGAAAAGTCAATATTTTCGTTAACTAAGGTTTTAGTTTTAGTTTTCGTAGACGAGAACAACACTATTTAGAACAGACTCAGAGGATTGTGTCAAAGTGTCAACACTGACAAAATGAAGTTTTAAAATCGAAATGTTTATGTTTAGACTGTAATATTATTAAATTTTGTTGTTATTTAAAAATTGTATTGGCTTGCCGGGAAAAGTTCCTGGAGTGCTAAGTCTGGCATTCTGGTCGTGTATTTGCCATCCCATGTATATAGAACCACATATTTACGGACGAGGTGAGCTGTCCAAGCCTGTACCTCTAGCCTACCTGTAGCATGATAATGTGCAACAGTACTGGTCGACAACAGTGTGGTTATTAATTTACTATTATTTCAGAATTTGAAGTGGCTACGGATACAGCCAACGCGCAAGAGCTCTAGCGCTTAGACGGACTATTTTTTTGTGTGCGCATTAGGGTTAGGGATAGGGATAGGGTTAGGGATAGGGTTAGGGTTAGGGATAGGGTTAGGGATAGGAGCAATATCTATATCTGGACCACGAAATCCAGCAATCGCGCATGAAAAATAGTCCGTCTAAGCGCTAGAGCGCATGCGCGTTGGCTGTATCCGTAGCCACTGCGTTCAGAATTATGCCTTGACTTAGTTTCTTGCGAGGGCCGGCCAATCTTGGTACTTTGGCGCCATCATGCAAAAGTGGTGTGGCCCCCCGCCCTCGATTTCCATCGAATTTTTGCCAGATCTTGTTCGTTTTAGACTTTGCCTTGTATTTCACACTGACACTGTTTATGTATTATCACAATATACTTATAAATGAATACAAACAACAATACTCGAGGTTAGTCAAAACAATGTATTCTCTCCTTCAACAACAACAACCGTCGCTACATCGCACCTTTTTCTACTTCCGTTCAACATAAACATTCATTTAGTGCACTGTCATGGGGAATAAATACCCTGTGACATACCCTCCACCTTTACAGAAACAATGCTAATTGTTTTTTTTTACTTATAAAAAGGATAACCCAATACAATCAATAACATCATCAAGAACAAAATAACCCCAAGTACCCTATCCTGATGTGGCTGCAAAATCCAACAAACCACCATCACAACAGTAAACCTCCATTTAGTGCACTTGAGAATAATAACCTCCCATATACAATGTTAACAACAAAAAATATAATATATTGAATATACGTATTAACAAAATGCCAAATAATAACATAATAGTTCTGGGACATCTTCCCCTTCAATAAACAAATAACTTAAAATGTATCCTATCCAACCGAATGTCCTAATTAGTAATATTCATTACTAACAAAATGACCAAATAATGGCAATTATGGTAACATGACATCGAATACATATATTATAACGAAAAAAATTACAATAAATTCAAATAACATAACGATAGTTATGTCTACTCAATCACTAAGTAAGTGTCTTTAGGGCTGCCGTCGTCTGCCTTCCAAACACATGTGTCCTTGATGCCGGTTCTGTCATCTCTCGGTTGTTTAGATAACGTTTCCACCACCTGGTCTCAGGTAGCACCTCCACAATAACTGTGAAGTCTGGTGGTAGCAACACCCATCGGTTACTCTGGCGTTGATGAATTTGCGTTTGTTCAGGAAGTTCAAGGGTGCATGACCTCTCTGAAGTATGAAGTAGCCGAACGATTCATAGGCGACCATGGTGATGACCCCCAGGTGCCTATAGGCCAGAGTAAAGGTCTGATAAAGTATTTTGATAAATGAAACCACAGCCAAAGTGCAGCTCATGTAGGTGATGTGGTTTGGTATGTTGTTCACATTGCCGAGGTCGAAGTATTCTCTCCACTCTTCGCTGGCCGAGAAATAGTTTTTCCCGAGCTGGATAGCCTGTTGAATGTGAAATATATTTACGATGAAACCAATGAAGATGGCCAGACATATTTTACGCTTCATGAACTTCAGCCAGAAGAAAGGATCGCCTAGGTACACTACAGGCCCAGTCAGTACTTCTTTCCCGTGATGTGGATATCCCACAAGTTTTGTAACACACAGGTTCTGAATCATTTGCACTGCCAGCCCTGAGTACCTGCACGGAAGTCTGGCCTGCTGCCTCAACGTTCTGCTTAGTCTCAACGTTCAACGTTGTCTCAATGTTCTCCAGCTTTTTGTAGACAACGGAATGCTTTTTAATCTTTACAGGGTTGTCATGAAAACAATCTTCATCATCCCTCACCTTCTGTATCTTCTTTGCCTCCTGTATCTTTTCCACCTTCTGCTGTACTGCCTTACTCTGTCGTATGATCCGTTTGACAGGTCGCCTCAGCATGTTGGCTGACCTCCCCTGACATTCCGCATTCGTCATCTGTATAGCCTCTGTCTGACATGGCATCTCCCTCCTCTGCATGACCTCAGTCTGACATGACATCTCCTTCATCTGCATGATCTCTGTCTGACATGACATCTCCATCTGCATGGCCTCTGTCTGACATGCCGCCTCCTTCATCTCCCTGACCTCTGTCTGACATGACATCTCCTTCCTCTGCTTGACTTCTGTCTGACATGACATCGCCTTCAACTGCACGACAACAGTCTGACAACTCAGATCTGCCTCCTGACTAACCTCTGTCTTATTGTTAGAGCTTAACTTATTCCTTTGTTTATTGACCTTCTGGCTCACTTGTGCGAATCGATAATTGCCTAATGATCGTTGTTCATACCTCACACAGCCACTGTGTTCAGTAGTGTCAAACATCGTTCTCTCTATATGTTCGTGCTTCGCCCTGACTTGTTGTCTTTGCATCATCTGCTGGTCTTCTAATTCTAATTGTTTAATTTCAGACTCAGTCTTTCCAAAATACTTCCAAGCCGACTCTAATTCCTCCTCCTCTTCATTCTGTTCCTTTCTTGCTTGAACTCGTCTCTCAATCTCTGCCAGCAAGTTCTCTCCTTTTGACACCATTTTTGAATTATTATCATACCAAGCTGTTCGCTGCGGTTGCTTCACCTTTAGCTGTGCTTTAAGTTCTCTCAATCTTGAGTAATACTTCTTAAGTTCTCTGTCTTCTTCCTTATCGTACTCTGCACACCGCATCTTCGAAGATGGGGTCTCTTTCAGCTTTCGACATTTTTTTGCATGTACGACTGACTGAATGATACCTTGTAGCCTCTCCATCTCCTTATGTATATCTTCTACCTCCTTTTGAAGTTTATCCTTGTCCTCATTATAGACTTCCCTCTGTTCACGTTTCATTTTAGACGAGCACGTCACATCTCGCAGTTTTTCCTTTTCTAGTTCAATTTCAATCATTCGTAGTTGAGCCTCTCTTTCTTTCTCCTGCCTCTCTCGTTCCTTCGCTCTTTCGTCCCGCGTCATTGCATTCTCGATAAAATCACTCAACTTATCGCCCTGTAATCCTATTGCTGCCCCCTTCTGACGGTAAAACTCCATCAAGTCATCTTGAGAATTGGGATTCATGTTGATAAAAAATAAACGTGTGACGTACCTTTCAGAAACCGCTCTTTTTTTTCTAGACGAGCCCCCAAATATCACAATATACTTATAAATGAATACAAACAACAATACTCGAGGTTAGTCAAAACAATGTATTCTCTCCTTCAACAACAACAACCGTCGCTACATCGCACTTTTTCTACTTCCGTTCAACATAAACATTCATTTAGTGCACTGTCATGGGGAATACCCTGTGACATGTATGTTTAGAATTGTGTTGATATTTATCATTGGCTAACAACAAGCTTCAGCTTTTGTCCAGGTATGAATCAGAATTGTGTGTCTGGTCACGGGAAGCCTCACATCAAACTATTTATAGACTTTTATGTAAGGGTAGATCGTGCTATGATGTCACGTGATGGCTTCACACGTGACCAGCTGTAAAGCGATATTGTGGTCAGAATGGAAATCGCCTAGAAAAAGGTGTGTGTGTGTGTGTGTGTGTGTATGGTTTAAATACAGTGTAGAGCCTAGAGTATCAATTGTGAGTTAGGAAGAGAAAGGGGCCGTGGAGGAGGAGAGGGGGGAGGGGGGCTTGTAATTTAAACACAATGAAGCCGTTAGTTACAACTGATGAACAATTCAAATTCCCTGGTGTGCTTATGTGTGTGTGTGAGAGTGTGGGTGTGTGCGTGTGTGTGTGTGCGTGTGTGTCTCTTTGTATGTTTGTGTCTTTGTGTGTGTGCGTGTGCGTTTGTGTATGTGTGTTCCTCTGTGTCTGTTTGTGTCTTTGTGTGTGTGCGTCTTGTGTGTCCCTATGTGTCTGTTTGTGTCTTTATGTGTGTGACTATGCGTGTGTGTGTGTGTGTGTGTGCGCTGTGTGTGTGCGTGTGTATATGTGTGCGTGTGTGTGTGTGTGCGTGTGTGTGTGCGTGTGTGTGTGTGCGTGTGTGTCTCTCTGTGTCTGTTTGTGTCTTTGTGTGTGTGTGTGCGTGTGTGTGTGTGTCTCTGTATCTGTTTGTAAGCACATTTATTTTAGAGCTTTTTTAGAGCATTTTCGAAAAAAAAATGCTCTATTGTCCCCGTTTTGTCTGTCCGTCTGTCCGTGTACACCCTAGATCTCAACAACCATAAATCCTAGACCCATGATGTATATATCATTTTGTAGGTCTTGGCCTGCCAAGAAATGACTCAGGGCCGTAAAAGGGGCCTTAGTACCGTTTTTTACTATATAAGCTATATTAATAAAGGAGCGCTATATCTCAGCAACTATAAGTCCTAGACCCATGATGCATATATCATTTTGTAGGTCTTGGCCTGCCATGTGTACATCAAAAGTTCATTTCGCGATAGGACCTCTGAGGGCCGGGCTTCAGGGCTCCTAAGGGGCTTATATATTATATATACACCTTGTACGTTCAATAACCCGTTCATTTGGTGCGAAATACTGCAGCACGTAGTTTCACCAAGATTTATTAAGAACCTCATCAAATGAAATAGTAAGCTTGTGTTCTGAGTTTAATTGAAAGTATCAGAGCTATGCAACAATTGACGGAGTTTTCGGACGATTAAATGACTATAATTTAGAATGTTTTCAATTATGAGTCCTATTTCAGTAACCACAAACCACTTGTAGTTAGATTTAAGAGACAATAATTTTTTTTTCAAATATAAAGAAACGTCTTTATAATTTTTTTTTTTACAAATATATGCATTACACAATTGAATTTATAAACATTTCCAAAATTTACAAATATGTACTGAAAGCTAACAAACGTACTGATATATAACACGAAAATGCGCTAACACGTCCTGTGTCCAGAATGGAACAGGCTTAATTGCTTGTTTGTTGTTTTGACGGAATGTCTTTGTCCATGGAAATGTATTTTCTTTGCCTAGCCCTAAGTCATTAATCGTGTTTATGTACAGTGTCTGTGTATGTGTCTGTCTTTATGTGTGTGTGTGTGTTTGTTTCTTGTGTATGGGCGTGTACGTGTGAATGTATTGTGTGGATGTGTGCTTTAAAAAGATGGCGTCAGTTTTAAACCGCTTTTCTTTATTTACAGTCATTGGACTTAAAATTTTTTTTTAGTTGTTGTAATTCACAATGACCAGGTTAGGACTACCTGTTGAATGCTAAACAGGGTTCATCTGATGCATACGTTAACCAGGTCAAGTGACCCCACCCTCTCTGACTGGCAGTAGGCCACGCCCTTTACCAGTACGAATGTGTGTCACATCTAAAAATAAATATAAACTCATCAAAAAAAATCAATTAGATCACATGTTAGTCAATAAAACAATCACAAAACGTTCACATCAGTCTAATAGATATCAGGGCCTCGCATTGGGGTCACCTGGGCCCAAACTGATGTATAGGTTAAAGGGCCCCGAAAAAAATGTATATTATTTTACCTTAAATACAGAAAGTAAATAGGGTTATAATACCAACACTACTACACTGACTCAATAAAATAATTGTATTATAGTTACAATACGTCATAAACAATTTAACTCAAGCGCTATTACAAAAACCATGACACAAACACCTTGGCACAAACACCTTAACACAAACTCCTTGACACAAATACCTTGACACAAACACCTTGCCACAAACACCATGACACAAACTCCTTGACACAAACACCTTGGTACAAACACCTTAACACAAACTCCTTGACACAAACACCTTGACACAAACACCATGACACAAACACCCTGATACAAACACCCTGATACAAACACCGTGACACAAACACCATGCCACAAACACCGTGACACAAACACTATGACACAAACACCCTGATACAAACACCCTGACACAAACACCTTGACACAAACACCTTGACACAAACACCTTGACACAAACACCATGACACAAAAAACATGACACAAACACCATGACACAAACACCATGACACAAACACCTTGACACATACACTATGACAGAGTCTAAAGTCAAACTAGAAATAAAGATAACGATTTGTCATTCTGAAAATGAGATTTATCAAAACTATTCTGCAGAGCTTAGTAACTGTTTTCTCACGACCATAAAAAAACTAATCATATACGTAGAGAAAATGAAAACAACTAAAATGGAATTCTTGTTTATTCACAATATAAAGTAAGAAATCAATACGGCACACCTGACTGAGCTGTTTTATTTAACATTTAAAAAAACCTTCAAAGAATTTTTTCATAAGTTTTTTTTTTTAAACACATCAAAACCTTTTAAACATTTTGCATAAATTAAATCCACCAATTACAATATCATGTTTCATTATATCTTTTTTAAAACTATAAATATACTGGACATGTTACACAGTATAAATATACTGGACATGTTACACAGTATAAATAAACTGGACATGTTACACAGTATAAATATACTGGACATGCTACACAGTATAAATATACTGGACATGTTACACAGTATAAATATACTGGACATGCTAAACAGTATGACTATACTGGACCTGCTACAAAGTATAAATATACTGGACATGCTACACAGTATGACTATACTGGGCATGCTACAAAGTATAAATATACTGGACATGCTACACAGTAACAATATACTGGACATGCTACACAGTATAAATATACTGGACATGCTACACAGTATAAATATACTGGACATGCTACACAGTATGACTATACTGGGCATGCTACAAAGTATAAATATACTGGACATGTTACGCAGTATAAATATACTGGACATGCTACACAGTATAAATATACTGGACATGTTACACAGTTAAATATACTGGACATGCTACACAGTATGACTATACTGGGCAAGCTACAAAGTATAAATATAATGGACATGTTACGCAGTATAAATATACTGGACATGCTACACAGTATGACTATACTGGACATGCTACACAGTATAAATATACTGGACATGTAACACAGTATAAATAAACTGGACATGTTACACAGTATAAATAAACTGGACATATTACACAGTATAAATATACTGGACCTGCTACACAGTATAAATAAACTGGACATGTTACACAGTATAAATATACTGGACATGCTACACAGTATGACTATACTGGACATGCTACACAGTATAAATATACTGGACATGTAACACAGTATAAATAAACTGGACATGTTACACAGTATAAATAAACTGGACATATTACACAGTATAAATATACTGGACCTGCTACACAGTATAAATAAACTGGACATGTTACACAGTATAAATATACTGGACCTGCTACACAGTATGACTATACTGGGCATGCTACAAAGTATAAATATACTGGACATGCTACACAGTATGACTATACTGGGCATGCTACAAAGTATAAATATACTGGACATGTTACACAGTATAAATATACTGGACATGCTACACAGTATGACTATACTGGACATGCTACACAGTATAAATATACTGGACATGTTACACAGTATAAATAAACTGGACATGTTACACAGTATAAATAAACTGGACATATTACACAGTATAAATATACTGGACATGCTACACAGTATAAATATACTGGACATGTTACACAGTTAAATATACTGGACATGCTACACAGTATGACTATACTGGGCATGCTACAAAGTATAAATATACTGGACATGCTACACAGTATAAATAAACTGGACATGTTACGCAGTATAAATATACTGGACATGCTACACAGTATAAATATACTGGACATGTTACACAGTTAAATATACTGGACATGCTACACAGTATGACTATACTGGGCATGCTACAAAGTATAAATATACTGGACATGTTACGCAGTATAAATATACTGGACATGTTACACAGTATAAATATACTGGACATGCTACGCAGTATAATTATACTGGACATGTTACACAGTATAAATATACTGGACCTGCTACACAGTATAAATATACTGGACATGTTACACAGTATAAATATATTGGACCTGCTACACAGTATAAATAAAATGGACATGTTACACAGTATAAATATACTGGACCTGCTACACAGTATAAATATACTGGACATGTTACACAATATAAATAAAATGGTTAAGCTACAAATGACAAAGACATTTTCTAAGGCAGTAAACGTGCACAGAATGTCCCTAAAATTATTACATAACAAAACAAAAGACTCCCATCAATAATGAGTTGACTTAGGTATAAATAAAACTCATAAATAGATACACAGATTAGATATTATATAATCTGTACAGTTATATGAATAAGTATAATACAAAAAGTCTAACGAAGATTCTTAAAATGATAACAAAAAGATGTTACCCACTAACGCAAATGAAAACTTTAGTTTCAAAACAACTTATGTAAAAATAAAAATAATAATTTTTCCCCAAAATAGATTTTTATATCAACGAGTCCCAAACTGTTGTCTCGGTGTTAAATGTAATCTATTGAGATCTATTGAGATCAAAACCATCTTGGAATCATTGAGTGTAGATAAACCCTCAAGCTAGAAGTCTGAACAACGTTTAACATCCACTGGTCTGGAATGTGATCATGTTTTTAATCACTATCAAATTTTTTTTTACTCTGACTTTCTATATGTTAAATTTTGTGTTTATGACTGATTGATTTTTTTACCTCTCTCTATCCAAGCAGTGTTAATATTTTATTGGCTGATGGAAGATTATAAAACCATATACTACACCCCCCTCTCTCTCTCACACTCTAGTTGTCTTCTCATTTGTCTGTTTTCTTTCTTCATTTTGTGTTATCTCTATGATGTTCATTTTCATCAGTGATACATTTTTGTAATGTTTTTTTTTTCTATTTATTTATTTTATTTATCTGCTTTTTTTAACGGTTTCCAATTCTAAATATATGAGCGTAATCCACAATTATTATAAACAAAGAACACTCATACACATATTCGCACACACGCACTCACAAACATTCTCACACACACGCACTCACACACACAATCACACACACACTCACATACACACACAGGCACTCACACACACACAATCGCTCTCTCACACACACACTCATACACTCACTCATACACACACTCACACACAACACACACTCACACACACACACAGGCACTCTCACACACACACACACAATCACATATACACACACACACTCACACACACACACACACTCTCACACACACACAAACACGCACGTCTCTATGTATGTACACTCACGTCTAATGCCCCCCGTACTACCCCCTCCTCCCCTCCACACCCCGGGTGTATCCACGCGTGTCACAGCTCCAATCAACTTCAGAGGCCAAACGGAAATAAAATCTAATCCGAGTTTATGACCCAGAGATATAAAAAAAAAATACAATCAGCTGAAATCTTCTGTGGCTCAATTTTTTATTGTTTTTTTATTTTTGTGTATTAAATTTCCAGCCGCCTAGAGGGCGAGACGTTTATGAATGTTTGATGTTCACATACAAAGTTCAATTTGTGTGTTTTGTTCATTTTGTTAATGCTTAGATACTCAGATCAACTTGTGAATTAATGATTTTTTTTTCTCTTTTAATTATATACTATCTGAACGCACTTTTTGATAATTTCATTCAAATTGGTAAATAAACAAAGTCCTTCATTATCATTATAAGAAACCCTGTGTGTGGGAAAATGAATAAATAAAGGAATTATTTGACTTATTATATAACATTGTGTCGATGAATTAACTTGTTTTATTTAATACTTTTTTTTACTTTAAAATTATGTCAAGATAAAGTGTATTACAGTTAGCTATCTGTGTATTTCAATTAGCTGTCTGTGTATTACAGTTAGCTATCTGTGTATTTCAATTAGCTGTCTGTCTATTACAATTAGCTATCTGTGTATTTCAATTAGCTGTCTGTGTATTTCAGTTAGCTTACAGATTATTGCAGCTATTTAATATGAATGACATGTCAACAAACAAATAGCCCATTGTTTATGCATTGTTCTCATTTTAAAGTACTTACCATAAAGCTTTAAACATCGTCAATTTTTCCAATGATATTCCTAATAATAAATTATTTTGTTCCGTCACTTTTTCTCTGGCTCTAGTTGTAATTTCTATCGTTTTGTTTTTTTAAATAACTCCCTCGAAATCGTACACAATAACCACCGCACTAGACTAATATATTGATGCTATTAGATTTAACAGATGCTCCAACTATCAATGAAGACCACTGCACTAGACTAATATATTGATGCTATTAGATTTAACAGATGCTCCAACTATCAATGAAGACCACTGCACTAGACTAATATATTGATGCTATTAGATTTAACAGATGCTCCAACTATCAATGTGGACCACTGCACTAGACTAATATATTAATGCAATTAGATTTAACATATGCTCCAACTATCAATCAAGACCACTGCACTAGAACCAGTGGTTCTTTAACGGTGGTACATGTACCCCTGGGGTTACGTGAAAGGTTATGCCAGTGTACCCAATACCAGTGACATCTTAATTTTCGATTGAAACAACCAAGAGTTTGAAGAAGGTTTGTCAGATTGCTACTTGGCACATCACCCAAACCACTTGCTCAGATCACATTGGAAAGATAAGCAGACTCCGTTATTAAAATAAGAACATTTATCTGCAAACTTGCGTACCCGCATACTTACGCTGCACTACACTTAATATATATATAAAAGCGATTTGGGATCTGCGTTAAATCGAAAGTAAAGAATTAATACAACAGTATTCCAGTTTAAAATACAATCATGTAAAAATCGGATCTGCCCGAAACCAGAAAAAATAAACATAACCTATCGATCAAGCCTAAGGGGATATAACTCGATGCAAAGGTTTTGCAGGGTAAAGCTAGTGTATTAATAATACTAGATTTATCATATCACAATAGTTCAAGAGCACTGTAACCGACTATAATATATTGATACTATTAGATTTATCGGAAAATCCATCAATAATTCAAGATAATGGGTAGAGAAATTGAAAGATAATATTGTTACTGCTGGTGTGTGACGGGAGATGATGACGAGAATGACGTGTTTAGAAGGCCCACTCCCACACCGGATAACCGGATCAATGACCAGTGTACAACGCTGTGAATGAACCGGACAGAGATGTGGGCGTGCAAGTCGCTGACCTTCGCTGTATGAGCTGTTTGTGAGTGTGCTGGACACAGGTGTGAATGTAAATCATTCACTGTATTACAGTAATGATGTTAGTTGTGTGTGAATGTATATCATTAACTGTATTACAGTAATAATGTTAGTTGTGTGTGAATGTAAATCATTCACTGT
>JAGDYQ010000108.1:3582578-3602113 GCA_021962125.1 Bulinus truncatus | reverse complement strand
GGTGAGCCCGGTATGGCTCCAGATGACTGGGGTGAGCCCGGTATGGCTCCAGATGACTGGGGTGAGCCCGGTATGGCTCCTGATGACTGGGGTGAGTCTGGTATGGCTCCAGATGACTGGGGTGAGCCCGGTATGGCTCCTGATGACTGGGGTGAGCCCGGTATGGCCCTGATGAGGTCTGAGTCTGGTATGGCTCAGATGACTGTTACAGGCCCCGCTCGCGAGACCCCAGATGTTAAGGATCCCTTGAAGGGCCCTCAGAATATTAAGGATCCCGAGAAGGGTAACCTGGGCTTGTGTCTAGGCGTATGAGGGCCGACTCAACGTTCGACCCGTATTTTATTTATCTTCCTGCCACTCACACAGTCTTCACAACAATTAAGGTAATTCAGGTAACTATGATCAACTCAACAACGTCGTGGGTACAACAAATAACTGTTTATTCGGTACAAAGGCACCAGTCCGTATCGGAAGTCTGGTGGCCTTCCAAGAGAGCAAAAATAATCCAAAAAGACAAGTAATGTGGTAATCCAATGTAAAATGATCAATAAATGGAGGGGCGTGTCCACCCTAGATCTCTCTCTATATATATATATTCTCTATCTCTCTATTCTCTATCTCTCTCTATGTATATATCTCACTTTCTCTCACTCCGAGACACAGCAATCGACTGGGTATCACTAAGTCCGATTGCTATCCACAAATCGACTTCTCGAGACGCCGTCCCCAGGCCGACTGTCCTAGAATCTATCTTTTACTCCGCTCAACACTTTCTCTCACGTGGCCATTAGCCAATCAGATATGTTAACTGCTAATTCAAACTTTCAAACCAATGGTGGGGAGGTGGCGTCTAGATGTGGGGGGGAGAAATACGCCGTGTAGACAAAGACAATAGTAGTAACTGGACATCCAGCGGGTCTCTGTCCCCTTTGAAGGCGCCGACCGGAGAATAGTAGTCCGGTGGTCAGAGAATTCCCCGGGAGGAATGTAACATGTTACTGTTACCCGTAACTTAGGTTCGCTGAGGGAGGATCGGTCCGAACACCTGGACGAGGGATGCAATTAACGGGGGTGGGGTGGGAACGGGGGGGGGGAACTAAGGGGCGGGAACGTAGATTTGATGTATAGTTTACTTTGACATACATATTAAAGATATTACTATTTTTACGTTAAGGGTTGGAGTAGGGGGATAGTTTCGATGTATTCGTCACAACCTGTGACATCACCCACCAACCCAAACGAAACTATAGGGATGACGACACCGTAGTAGGTGAGGCCATTACATCACATAAAAGGAGAACTTATCTCAGTAACCCTGACCACAACATAATGAATAGGGCCAGTGAGTAAAACATACATATTTAAATAATCCTAAGAATGTCAGAATAATTACCACGGCGTACAGCCGGACACAAGGTCTGGCCAACACAAGTTGGTCCAGAGATAAAATAAAAAAAAGGAAAAATGGTGAACACTCTTTCTTTCGAAAGGTGGCACTTAACAAAACTGATTGTATCAGTAAGCCTACATGGCGGTACTGAATACACAATAGAGAAATCAAGATAGTCTCCCTTTGAGGGGATGACTTTACATCGACCAACACAACAGAGTTACAACATTTAACCTGTAATGGAAAAGAAATCATGCATAAATAAATGTGACAACTGACATAACTTCACTCACACGGCGTTCACTCACTCTAGGCAAGCCATATAATAACCTCTCTAAGAGTGGCCCCTTTGAGAGTGAGCTCAAACCGATATGCAGCTGCCGTCGACGAAGTTATGCTGGGCACCGACTCATTAAATCTGCCCCCACATTTTCCTTCCCTTTGATGCTAAGTACCACGTACCTATACTGTTGTAGGGCCAGGGCCCACCGCATTACCCGATCGTTCTTCATTTTGCTCTCTGAGATAAAGAGGAGGGGTCTGTGGTCGGTTTCGAGGGTGAATTCCGTGCCGTATAAGAACCTTTCTAACTTTTTGGTGGCCCACACAATAGCTAGGCCCTCGCGTTCTATGGTGGCATACTTTTTCTCCCTTTCTGTCAGTTTGCGGCTGATGTAAGTTATGGGGAACTTACCATCCGGGAACTCCTGAAGGATCACGGCCCCCAGCCCAGTGGCCGAGGCGTCGGTCCTTAGGATGAACTGGCGGGTGAAGTCCGGCAGTCGGAGGAGGGGGTCACTACTTAGAAGGGATTGTACCGTCTCTAAGGCCTTCTGGCAGCTGTCTGTCCATGTAACGTTGGTGGGGTAGCCCTTTCGGGTCAGGTCGGTAAGAGGGGCCGTCACGGCGGCAAAGTTCGGGACGAACCGCCGATAATAGCCTATGAGCCCCATCAGGGCCCGGACCTGAGTTTTGGTCTTCGGTGTGGAGATCTTTAGAATCTCCTCCACTTTCCCCTGACCGGGTTTGATGCCACCCCCACCCAAACGGTAACCCAGGAAGTCGACGCCCTCGCCCCCAAGCGTACACTTAACCGGTCGGGCTGTGAGCCCGCATCGCGCAGTCTGCCCAATACTTGCTCTAGGACCTGAAGGTGTTCATCCCAGGTCCGTGTGCAGATGAGTATGTCGTCTAGGTAGTTCACGACGCCCCCCAGCCCTCTCAATAGCTCCCTCATGAGGCGTGAAAATGTGGCAGGGGCGGTGACCAGACCGAACGGCATCACTCGCCATTGAAAGTGGCCCGCGGCGGTTTGGAAGGCAGTCATCTCACGTGCCCGGTCGCTAAGGGGAACTTGCCAGTACCCTTTACTGAGGTCTATTTTTGACAGGAACGTTGTCCCGTCCTGGGCTATCTCAGCTAGCAAGGCTTCTAGGTTTGGGAGGGGCTCCGCGTCGAAAACCGTGAGTTTGTTTAATTTTCGATAGTCCACGCAGAACCTATACGTCCCATCCTTTTTCTTTACTAACACCACTGGGGAGGAGTAAGGAGACTGGGATCTCTCGATGACCCCCAGCCTAAGCATGTCCTCAATCTCCCTCTCAATGGACTGCTTGACAGCAAAGGGTGTGGGGTACATCGGTTGTCTGACAGGTTTGTCGTCTATCAGCCGGATGTCATGTTCGGCCAAGTGAGTCCGACCGGGGAGGTCAGTCAGGACGTCCGAGTAACGGTCGCAGAGTTGTTTTACTTCTTTGACCCGGGGCTCGGATAATAGGGGGGAGATCACCACGTCCGCGGCCGTCTCCGTTCCCTGCCCTGGTAGCATTACTTCCCCTTCATCCAAGCCCTCCTCACTCAGGTCAATTATTGCCCCTGCGGCGAGAATGCTTTCTTCCCCCTTTGACTTCACTTGTCCTCTGTCTGACCCTTCTATCCTCACCTCTTTCACTGATCCCACTTTACTCGCAGGGCCCCCCATCAAATCCTCTGGGTCCCGGCTTATATATGCCTTTAACAGGTTCCCATGGAGGACCTTGGTCCCCTTGGGTAGTTGGAGCTGGTAGTCAAGGAGCCCCACCCTTTTGATTACTTGGTAGGGGCCCTTCCATTGCATGAGCAATTTATTTCTCTCATCTGACATGAGAATCAATACTTTATCACCCGGGGCAAACTCTCGGAGTTTAGCTTTCTGGTTGAAGTACTTGCAAGCCCTTTCACTGGCTCGTCTCAACTCCTGCTGGGCTAGTTGACAGGTCTCCTCCAGTTTGTTGCGAAGGTCGAACACATATTGGTAAGTGGTCCGAACTTCGATGGGCTCCTGCTCTTTGGACCATAGCTCACGGAGTATATGGCTGGGCCCCCTTACCTTCCGCCCATACAGAAGCTCAAATGGGGAAAAGCCTAAACTTTCCTGAGGGGCCTCCCTGTACGCAAACAACAGGGCCGGGAGGTACCTGTCCCAGTCTTTGGGCCTCTCCCAACACATCTTCCCCAGCATTGATTTCAGCGTGCCATTGAACCTTTCGACTAGTCCATTACACTGGGGGTGGTATGGAGTGGTCAAGAGCTGGCGCATCGACAGTAGCCTCGATACTTCTCCCATCAGCTGGGATGTAAATTGGCTCCCTCGGTCGGACAATATTTCCTCGGGGACCCCTACCCGGGTAAATATTTCCACTAAGGCCTCAGCCACCCTCTCGGTATCAATAACCCGAAGGGGTACCGCCTCGGGGTACCGTGTGGCGTAGTCTACAAGAGTCAGGATGTAGCGGTTCCCCCTATCTGATGTGGGGTCGAAGGGGCCCACAATATCAACGGCCACTCGTTTGAAGGGGACATCTATGAGTGGCATGGTACCTAGGGGTAGTTTACTGGTCTTCCCTTTAGGTGTGGTGCGCTGACACCGGTCACACGACCTGCAATACCTTTTCACGTCGCCCCCTATACCTGGCCAAAAAAATTGAGCTTGGGTCCTCTCAAGGGTCTTCTTTGCCCCTAGATGACCCCCGAAAAGGCTCTCATGGGCCACTCTCATTGCCTCGCCCCTCTGCTCTTTGGGTACCACTAACTGGGTGGATGTCTCCCCCTTTTTACCTACTAGCTCTCTGTACAACAGGTCCCCTTTTGTTGTATATCTCTCCATGTGGCCCCGGTGGTTGTTGACCCTTCCACCTTCTGCCCATTCCCTTAACTTACGGAGGGAGGGGTCGTTCTGTTGCTGGAGGTGGAACTCAGAAGGGGTAACGGCTGATGCAGGGCACGGGGGCGTGGAGAGGGGTTTAACAGGCTTCATCTGTTTTCTCTCCTGCTCCCTGGTCATCACTGCACAGTTAGTTGGGCCTTCCTCTGAAGGGTGCAGGGGCGTTGGGTCGGGTGTAGTGGATTTCCCCTCCCAGTCAGGGTTGGGTGAAAAGGGGCGTCGAGCCCCTGGTATGTTGCCGATAATGAGGTCGTAGAGGGGCTCATCTAGTGCCCATGCTTCCAACTGCCCCACGTAATACGGCGTGTCAACTTGTACCACAACGACTGGGGCCTCAAACACGCCCCCATTAATGGTCTTCAACTGGCCCCTCCGTCCAGTTCTGCCCTCGACCGGTACTAAGGAGGTCCGAACCACGACACCCCAGCATCCCGAATCTCTTAGGACCTGCACCGGGCGTCCGTTCACAAACCCTTTTGAAAGTGGGGAAGTGTCCTCATGTGTGACAGCAGCCCCTACCTCAGTTACCTGTTCTCCCTCACGAACCGCCGTTGCTGTGGCCTGGGGCGGGGTGAGAGGGGATGTTGATCTTACTGCCCCATCGGACTGACCTTCCGCTGTGGACACCTTCCCGACCAGTGTTCAGGAGACCCGCACGTGAAACAGGACATTCTCGGTCTCCAAGGGCGCCCGGTATCTGGCCTAGGAGGAACATTGGGTCTCCCATTACCTTTAGGGGCCTCTGGTTTGGGTCCCTCCTTCTTAAAGGGTACATTATGGGGTCCCTGTAGGGTGTTTCCCTTCGAGGGCCCGTCCTCGTGGGTTCTACCCTTTTGTCCACATGAGCTTCCCTGTAGTTTTCGGCCAAGGTGAGCATTTCGTCCCATGACCCTGGTTTCCGCTCTTTCAGGAATACCTGTAACCCACTAGGGGCCCCGTCCATCAACTGCTCCCTGAGCAGGAGGTCCATCACACCGTCAAAGCTATGCTCTGTCCCGCTGAGCTCAACCCACCTCGTCAGAAGGTCGGCTAGCCGTGCACCAAATAGGGGGTAGGTCTCCCCTCTTTCCAAATGGGCCCCCCTGAACTTCCGTCTGAAGCTTTCCTCCGTATAGTCGTATGACTTTAGGAGGGCGGCTTTCAGTGAGTCAAAGTCATTTGACTCGTCAGCCGTCAAGCGGGTAGCTGTCGTCAGGGCCCGTCCCGTGAGTAGGGATTTCAAGCAGGGGGCCCACTCATGTCTCTCCCAACCCGCGGACAGAGCGTATCTTTCAAACCTACGAATGTAGGCGTCTATATTGTCAGTCTCGTCAAGTTTGGGGAGTTTGGGTTTGGAGGATGTCGTTGACTGACTGCTTGGGGCTGGGCTTGCCGGCCCCCCTTCCCTCTCTAACCGTGCTAGGGCCACCCTCTCCTCAGATGCTAATTTAGCTGCCTCCTGCTCGGCAGCTATTCTAGCTAACTCGAGTTCTCTGTCATTTCTAGCGCGCTCGGCTTCTCTATCCTGATCGGCCGTTATTCTGGCTAATTCTACCTCCCTATCATGTTTTGCACGTTCAGCTTCTGCTTCCCTATCAAGTCTAGCTCGTTCAGATTCTGCTTCATGCCTAGCACGTTCAGATTCTGCTGCTGCTTCCCGTTCTAGCCTAGCTCGTTCAGTTTCTGCTTCCCTATCCCTTTCGCATTTAGCGTGCTTTATGGCCGTATTAACATCGACCCCCAAGCCTATGAAGTACTGTACGTACTCCTCCATAGACTTCATGGTTGGGGACGTTAATACGAGCCTAAGATGAGTGTCGGTTAACCCAGATAAAGCTCGCCGTGCAGCTTAACACACCGGTCAGAGCACTCACAAATGATCACAATCAAAAGAGAAGTGTATTAAAATGGCTTACCTGGATGCTTCCTCCCTCCTTTCAACAGAATAAGAAATATCTTTCACCGTCCAAAATCTCACACACAATCATAAAGTCAAAAGTCTAAATGTTATTTATTCGCCGATCAGTGCGGCTTTTTCTTGAACCGTCTTGTTGACTTCGGAAGACTTGGGTGAGCCCGGTATGGCTCCAGATGACTGGGGTGAGCCCGGTATGGCTCCTGATGACTGGGGTGAGCCCGGTATGGCTCCAGATGACTGGGGTGAGCCCGGTATGGCTCCAGATGACTGGGGTGAGCCCGGTATGGCTCCTGATGACTGGGGTGAGCCCGGTATGGCTCCTGATGACTGGTGTGAGTCTGGTATGGCTCCAGATGACTGGGGTGAGCCCGGTATGGCTCCTGATGACTGGGGTGAGCCCGGTATGGCTCCTGATGACTGGTGTGAGTCTGGTATGGCTCCAGATGACTGGTGTGAGTCTGGTATGACTCCAGATGACTCGTGGCAGATATTGAGCCCCCCGAGTCTATGTTGAATCGGCTTTCGGCCCCGCCTGGTTGTTGCAGAGTGCTGCTTCAGGTGAAGGTTCGATCCCAAGACGAGCCTCCCAGATGTTACAGGCCCCGCTCGCGAGACCCCAGATGTTAAGGATCCCTTGAAGGGCCCTCAGAATATTAAGGATCCCGAGAAGGGTAACCTGGGCTTGTGTCTAGGCGTATGAGGGCCGACTCAACGTTCGACCCGTATTTTATTTATCTTCCTGCCACTCACACAGTCTTCACAACAATTAAGGTAATTCAGGTAACTATGATCAACTCAACAACGTCGTGGGTACAACAAATAACTGTTTATTCGGTACAAAGGCACCAGTCCGTATCGGAAGTCTGGTGGCCTTCCAAGAGAGCAAAAATAATCCAAAAAGACAAGTAATGTGGTAATCCAATGTAAAATGATCAATAAATGGAGGGGCGTGTCCACCCTAGATCTCTCTCTCTATATATATATATTCTCTATCTCTCTATTCTCTATCTCTCTCTATGTATATATCTCACTTTCTCTCACTCCGAGACACAGCAATCGACTGGGTATCACTAAGTCCGATTGCTATCCACAAATCGACTTCTCGAGACGCCGTCCCCAGGCCGACTGTCCTAGAATCTATCTTTTACTCCGCTCAACACTTTCTCTCACGTGGCCATTAGCCAATCAGATATGTTAACTGCTAATTCAAACTTTCAAACCAACGGTGGGGAGGTGGCGTCTAGATGTGGGGGGGGGGGGAGAAATACGCCGTGTAGACAAAGACAATAGTAGTAACTGGACATCCAGCGGGTCTCTGTCCCCTTTGAAGGCGCCGACCGGAGAATAGTAGTCCGGTGGTCAGAGAATTCCCCGGGAGGAATGTAACATGTTACTGTTACCCGTAACTTAGGTTCGCTGAGGGAGGATCGGTCCGAACACCTGGACGAGGGATGCAATTAACGGGGGTGGGGTGGGAACGGGGGGGGGAACTAAGGGGCGGGAACGTAGATTTGATGTATAGTTTACTTTGACATACATATTAAAGATATTACTATTTTTACGTTAAGGGTTGGAGTAGGGGGATAGTTTCGATGTATTCGTCACAACCTGTGACAACGGTACCTCTTAATCGGTGGCGTCACTTAGTGGGAGCACCAGCAAAATGTCGCAGGGAGGGGGGGTACGCCTAAAAAACTTAATAAAGGCCCTCCCCCCCCGCGCACCCTTCTATCGACGCCACTTGCTCTTTATGTATTTGTTATTACACCCTCTACCATAACACAATGGCCCCCATGTATGTTACGCCACTTCGCGCCAAAACAAAATGGAGGCTGCACCTATTTTACAATGTGTACCTTAAAATTGAAATTTAAACACAATAACTTCAAGTGCCCTCCGCTCAACTATAAGTAAAAAACAGTTCTCAGGCCACTGTATGGCCAGTATGAACATAAAATTGGCCTCAGGCCACTGCATGGCCAGTATGAACATGAAATTGGCCTCAGGCCACTGCATGGCCAATATGAACATGAAATTGGCCTCAGTGCACTAGCAAGATCAGTATAAGTATAAAATGGTCCTAATATTTTCCAGCTGGGTGGAGGCTTTTGAAACATACAAACTGTTCAGATAACAAAGTGCACCGACACGAGGTGTAAACGCTGCACGGAGATGGAATCGTAAGATTGACAGACGGAGACTAATAGATAGATAGATAAATAGATAGATAGATAGATAGATAGATAGATTAGATAGATAGATAGATAGATAGATAGATAGATAGATAGATAGATAGATAGATAGATAGATAGATAGATAGATAGATAGATAGATAGATAGATAGATAGATAGATAGATAGATAGATAGATAGATAGATAGATAGATAGATAGATAGATAGATAGATAGATAGATAAACAATACCTGTGTAAGACACATCAAGATGGCCAGACTGTAGCTGATGACCAGCGTCCAGATGCCGCTCATTGTTTTGTCCTCAGGGATCAGAGCAAAGTCCATGACCTCCCACAATCCTCTCCAAAGGGCGACGCCCACCGAGTCCACAACAATAACAGTAAACAAACAGTCACCCACTCTGGACCATTTACCTGTCTGCGTATTAAAAAAAAACGTCATACACATGGGGGGTCTTGTAGCTATATATAACTGTAAATATGAACATTATAATATGTATATATCTTGTAGCGTTTTGGGTTAGGAGAGTAATTTGCGTGGCAAAACTAGCATTATCGGCTTAGAATAGCAGTTTCTTCCCTTTTGTCTTCCCCCTCCCCCTTAAAGCGTATGGCCGGGTCTGTTTAGGGTAAGTTTGCCCAAGCCCTCATCAGGTAACTTTACCTAGGGGCCCCAAAATATATTTATACAAGATATGGGTTAGGCTAGTTGGGGCTAAACCGCTTCACATATAAATACTTCTATCTATTATTGGCTTAATTGGTGCGTTGTGTACAAACCCACTGACTCTATGGTCTACTTGGGTGTTGAATGGAAAATACTTACCGTGGCCTCGAAATACGTCATCATCTTGAAATGTTCCCCAACGGGCAGGTCCATCCTGACGGTGGAGGGCGCCGCCGCCGTCACGCGGTGGGCCCTCATCAGGAGCAGCACCGCGGAGGCCAGCACGCACGACAGCGCGGCGTTGAGAAGATGCGCCCCCGTATACACGTCCAGCAGCACCCAGACGCAGCGCCACTGGTTGACGTTGCCCCAGCACATGACGTAGGTGTACAGGTGCATGGTGGCCCACTGGACAGGCCTCCGTCGACGGGAGGCGAAGTCAGCGAAGACGTCTTGCAAGAGGTATCCCAGGAAGTATATAGTGTACCCTATCGCACCGGAAATCCAGGACGAGATCTCCGGGTCTGGGGGAAGAAGATAGTGCTCCGGTAAGTGCCACGAGTTGCACCAGTACACACTCACCAGTGGCCCAACCCAGAGATACGCCAGCGCAAAATTTAAAAGTCTGTGCGCGCAAGAGGCGTCTGGTTTGATAGTCTGCGACTTTCGATCTACGTCAATCTGTGGCGTTGTAAAAATTCCAACTACCCCTATTCCATTTGGATTTTCAACATCAGATTTCGATGTTTTGGTGGTAGTTTCGTACAAGATGTTTGATTTAATATGAGATGGCGCAAGTGGAATTTTCAGAGCTATTTTAGGCGCTGCGCCATTCAGCTGAGTGAAATCTCCGTCCATTAGTTTACAATGGTTACCTACAATATCTGAGTCTGAGTGACTTATATGAGTTGAATCGTCTTCGTCCTTGTCCCCGAACCAAAATGTCAATTCATTTTTCTCCTGGTGAACTTTGTTAGGATGTTTTTTAATAAAAACACTATGAAATCTTTTCTCCCACCTCAGGAACAAAGACAAAGGATATGTCTGCCGATGTCGACGTTTGTCAACGCTGTGAGATTCCCTTGATATTTTCGTGACGCAGTTTAGCAGTTTTTCTTTGGTTGATAAATCTGCATCGTGTTGAGTATCGACGGAATGATCGTGTTTAGTAGATGGTAAATCTGTCAACGGGCTAGCCCCATTACTTGTTAGTCTGAGTTGTTTTAAAACACCAGAATGCGGCTCGTAGCGTCCGTTGCCATGACAGTACAATGGGCCTGTTCCATTCTTGAAAAAAGTCGAGTTTGAGTCGATTGTAAGACTAGTCGGTACGTCGTGTTGATGAGATAGACGCCGAGATTTGTAGTCGGAGTTGCGTCCTGTCTGGCTCCAAGTCTTTGACACGCCGCGGGGGATTAATTCAGCAACGCCCTTACATGAACGGACGACGCGGGTCTTTTCCCTCAGGACATCGTTTCTGACGTTCAGAAGATAAGCTTGGCATTCTGTGATGACCTCATCGGCCGACAGATCACGAAGCTGGGTTAGTTTACCTGTTACTCCTCGGCGAACGTTTCCGCAATCCTTCGATTCAGGGTCGAATCCTGAATCTTGGCGTATCTCCCCATCACCCCCTCTTACTTCCCTTCGTTGTGACGCCCCTGCGGCCCGGCCACCGGTATGGGCGACTAACCCACCCCCCTGCTGCTCGGCACCGGCGCCGCTAGCTCCGCCCGGCGTGGGTTGATCTAAGACCTGGGCCAATATATTCCCATCGATGACATAATTGCATGACGTGAGGCCTGAATGATTATAATTAACGTCACGAGAGTCGTCGTGGTCAGGTTTCAGCTCGATAGTCGCCGACCCACTGTTTAAACACTCCCCTTGTAAATCTCTGTCCACGTGTTTTAATTCTGTGAAGAGAAAATGATTTTTTTTTTTTAAATTATAATAATAAAGAGAAAGCAAACACCATCAATTATTCCATTAAACTCTAGATTTAGTTCAAGGGAGGGCAATCTTGTGTTGGTTTTATTTTTTTTTTGCTCAGATACCACCTGTGACCCCATTAAATGCCTTTGATAAAAGTGCGATACGAAAAAGGAGATGTGTACCTTGTCTTATCTTCTAAATCTAGTTGTTCTCAAATTGCAGCTCGCGACCCTGTTGGTGGATGGCCACGAAATGTACAGTTAGAAATCATCGAGAAACTGTATATGCATAACTATAAAACCATTTCTTTATATGTTGCGATCTTTTTTTAGCTATAAAAGTACATGATAAACAGAAACATGATATATATAATAAAGTAACAGCGCTATATATTATTAGCCAAGTTTTATTTCGTTGCCCGTAGGTCACGGAATAAAAAACAGCAGTATTCTCTCTCGAGTCTAACTTATTCCGATTTAAGTCCTGCGCGTGTTAAGCCTCCCAACTTTCTACTCACCCCGCCAACAGATATGGCGATGGGGGAGGGGTGTTAATGTTCAGTTGGTAATCAAGTGGTAACAGTCAAAATGACCATTACATTTACTGCAGGTGTCGCGATTGTCATCTGTTGCTTTGAAAATGTGTATGCTAGCAGACGACAATGGCGATACGCCACAGATTGGCAAAGTCCACATCATAACTACGTGTGGTTCGCATCTGGGAAAGAAGCGTCCGATTCTTCTGATGAGCTTACATCGTCTCTGGCAGCTGGCAAACCAAGATCCCATAGATGATATATACAAGTGTCCAGGAGAAAATGGAGATGGATCGGCCACTCGCTAAGGAAGCCTCCAGAAGACATCACAAAAATGGCTACGCAGGGAGTTCAAGGAATTAAGTCAAGTAAAGTTACATCGTCAAAGTAATATAAAAAACTGTGTTTAAGAAGGGGCCCCCCATCACCTTGTTTAAGAAGAGGCCCCCATCACTTTGTTTAAGAGGAGGCCCCTTTCATTTTGTTTAAGAAGGGGCCCCCATCACTTAGTTTAAGAAGGGGCCTTCATCGCCTTGCTTTTCTTTCATTGTCCATTAGGTCATATTTCAATCATGATGCGCAACCAACTAATCCTACACCCCCAACCCCAAGTGATTAGTGGTCGTTAATCTTGGGTGGTAGTAAAGATTCGAACATGGTACAGGCTACGAATCCGACCCCCCCCTCTCCCCCAGCGACGCCACTGCCTGCTGTATATATCTGTTCGGTTGTCTCATTGCGAATCCATCGCCAAACTCGGCTGTGGTAGGGGGAGGTGTGTTAAAACGAAGCTACGGCAGCTGCCCCTTTTTAGTTCTTAAACACAGGCTAACTAGGCCACCGCCAAGCGGGGGGAGGGGCCCGCACTGTTAAAGGGCCCCCTTCAAAGTATTAATTTATATTATATCTGCTAAGAAAGCCCCACCCCCTCCCGTCAGGCACTTATGCATCGCATCTCATAGCTCTCTGCCTAGACCCCCCCCCCCCCCAGCCTAGCCAAAGATCTAAAACCGGCACTGTTTTGTGCGGGAACTACACACAAAGATTAAAAGTTCTTTACCTAGTTCTATGATAACTATTTGTTAACGACGAGGCCTCACTTCGAGTTGGTTTCATCACCTGATTACGTAATATTTGTTGCAAAATATTTAAGGCAGAATTATTGTTTTTTTCTGCAAGTTTCTAAACATTTTCGCTGGCTGAAGTAGAACAAGCCTACATCTTTTTATGTCACAATCCTTTATAATACATCGCAATTATAAACGAGTGCAATAAATGTATTACGGACGTTGATTCATGCAATAAATGTATTACGGAAGTTGATTAGTGCAATAAATGTATTACGGAAGTTTATTAGTACAATAAATGTATTACGGAAGTTGATTCATGCAATAAATGTATTACGGAAGTTTATTATTGCAATAAATGTATTACGGAAGTTGATTCATGCAATAAATGTATTACGGAAGTTTATTAGTACAATAAATGTATTACGGAAGTTTATTAGTGCAATAAATGTATAACGGAAGTTTATTATTACAATAAATATATTACGGAAGTTTATTAGTACAATAAATGTATTATGGAGGTTTATTAGTGCAATAAATATATTACGGAAGTTGATTCATGCAATAAATGTATTACGGAAGTTTATTAGTGCAATAAATGTATTACGGAAATTGATTCATGTAATAAATGTATTACGGAAGTTTATTAGTGCAATAAATGTATTACGGAAGTTTATTAGTACAATAAATGTATTACAGAAGATGATTAAGAAAACAGAATTTCTGTCGCCAGATACATGAACTGTATAAATTCAGAAAAAAATTTTCTTTGTTCATTTTCTTAGTGAGAGACAACCTCGAAACAAAATAAGTTCTTTTTGTAAATAAAATTAATTGACTAATAGTCAATCAATCAGCAACTTCCATTTCAATAAAAGTTAATAGATATATAATCGATTTTTTTTTGTATTAATTGATATTTTAGTCCGATAAAAATAACTTATTCAGATCATAGATACCGCTTGCACTCCTACCTTAAACCGTCACCTTACCTCCATCATACTTACACGAACACAGAATTTACTCTATAAAGTACTCACCTGCGTGGATCCCGTCCAGGTTACTTTCAGCCGGGTGGTGCTCACGGTGAATCGGCCGGTCTTCCCGTCCCAGGGGGTCGAGGCTACTGCAGTGGGGCGAGTTTGACGTCAAGTTGCAGGGACCCACCACGTTCGCTGCTGGTCAATACGGGCGGAAATTGTGTGTGAACCTAAGCAGTTTAAATTTCACATTGAGTAAAGCGAAACGGGGCCACATGAATATGTACATAACGGCAGGAATGTTTGGAGTATTGTAATGTACATAGATATACAAAATTACAGACGGAGAGACAGACATATGGGTAGGTAGGTAGATAGGTTGGTAGGTAGGTAAGTAAAGAGACGAACCGACAGATAGATAGATAGATAGATAGATAGATAGATAGATAGATAGATAGATAGATAGATAGATAGATAGATAGATAGATAGATAGATAGATAGATAGATAGATAGATAGATAGATAGATAGATAGATAGATAGATAGATAGATAGATAGATAGATAGATAGATAGATAGATAGGTCTATTGCTGTTATTTTTGTTTATTTCTTTGACTAATTTTTTTTTATTATTACAATAGAAATATTTCAGTCAATCTTTACTTTCCGACAATTTGGAGGAATTAGGTTCTGTAATGTATTATCCGCGATTCAACTTTGGCAAGTGATGTTAGCAAAAGAGCAAATGAACGATATCTGGTCTTACCTTTGTTAGTTCCAGCTTTTTTAATCAACACTGCTTACAATAACACAATATTACAAATTACTCTTTGTATGTAACAGTCACTTTGCACTGTCTCAGAGACACCCAAAGTCCTGGTACACACACACACACGCACACGCACAAACAAAGAGTTATTGTCTCTGCAACACTTACGGCACGTAATATTACCGGACTCTTTTTTTTTTTAGTTTTTTATACTCGAATCTGGCTACAGTGGTTCTCAAGTTATCGTTAAATAGTAAGTAAAAGTAAAGTTCCCTTAACCCTAGCGGGCCATCGGGGCAGATGAAGTGTAGAATTCATCTGTTTCTATAACCTAGGCATATGAAGGGATTGTGTGTGGTTAGCACAACGCCCAGCCGCCTTTACTTCCCCAATTTAAAGTCAGGTACCCATTTAAAGCTGGGTGGACTTGTGGGACGACTTGGAAACAAAATTTCACCTGGAAAAATTCCACATGGTTTTCACCGAGGATCGAACCCAGGACTCTCAGGTCGACAGTCGAGTATCTACACCACTCGGCCACCCGTCCCACTATCGTTAAATAGATGGGTTTTTTTTTTTGGGGTTTTTTTTTTTTTAATTTTATGTTTTTTATTAATTTTATTTTGTTTTTGAAGTGATATTATCTGTGACTCATCTGAGGAAGGTGACGGTGAACCCGATCAGACCGGTGCGGTGTTACGGGCCTTGAACAACCAGACAACCCTGAGATCTTCCTGGTGCACCTGTGGGCTATGGTAGCCTCGGTGTTTGGGGAAGGGGGGTTTGAACATGGAAAGTCATTCTCGACAGAAGTGTCTACCGAACAAATGTATGAGGTTAAAAAAATATCTTATCAATACAGGTACGCAGTAAGTCAGAAGGGTGCATGGTACGTATTATATGACCACTGTTAAGTTACTGCTGTAGGCCACAGAATATATTTCACACAGAAGACTTATCAATATTTAAAAACAAAAAACTCTTCAACCAATAACTTAAAAAAAAAAAATTGCGCGCCATTTGAGTTATTTTCCTTTTTAATAGTGTAGACCATAGATATATAAGACTAGATCGCTTATGGGCTATGCATAGACATATATTGTGCGGACCATAACTTTAAAAAGAGAAGAGTACAATTCTGTATAACCTGATGACGTAGTACGCATAGAAACCTTAAGTAACCAAAATAAATAGCAGAAGACATTTTGCATTGTTTTCCTTGACAAATTTTCAAAAACTTTTTTTTTCAATTAACTTTGAATAAAATGCCTTCGTGTTGTGTACCCAGCTGTTTGATTATATTATTACTAACCGTCAAATATATTTTTTTCGGACACATCAGTAGATTTTAAAAGCGCCAACCTCTAGCATGAATGGGGATTTTTTTTTAATTAAAAGGAAGGAAATCTTTTTCGGTAAAAAATAAAGAACTGTACAGAATTGTACTCTTCTCTTTTTAAAATATGGGTCTCGAATACAACACTTTTTCGGTCTCTATTAAATAAGCATAAGCGATCTAGTCTTATATATCTATGGTGTAGACCTTATATATCTTTGGTGTAGACATCCAAATATGAATACACAATAGAATAATACACAAATATGGCGGGTTTCGGGAAAATCCGTTGAAATTGGCGATGCGCATTCTCGTGTAATTTATATAGTGTGTGATGTAGACTATTGATGGTGCGCAGATTTACATTTTAAAAAGGTATTTAGGGTTTTCCCGGAGTCTTGTTCAGGGTAAGATGAAATGATGGAGGGTATGGGAGAGGAGTGGATGGTGGGACGGAGGGTTTCGACACCCCCTCCCCCAAATCCGTCCGAAGGTAGAGTACAGATTTACTAGTCGCTTGTGTATTTTTCAACGACCTGTCGCCTTACGAACCAAGACGTGTGTCTCAAGACATTGTAAGTTTTCTACTAATTTAGTAAAAATAAAATGTTTTTCCTTACGTTACCCACACTCACACACCAACCTATCCAAGTATACGCCAGTGCCAAATAAATAATAATATACAAGAATAACATAATTTATTCCTCAACAGTAATCATTTGTCGTCATGCAATCTTCTGTATGTAAAATTGTGTGTGTGTGTGTATATATATATATATATATATATATATATATATATATATATATATATATGTGTGTGTGTGTGTGTGTGTACTTTCATGGTCTCGATAAAAGTTGTTAATAATATAATAATAGCGATTTGGGCGCTGCGTTAAATCGAAAGTAAAGAACTAATAGTATTCCAGTTTAAAATACTAACATGGAAAAAAATCGGATCTGCCCGAAACCAAAAAATAACCTCGCCTGCCGATCAAGCCTAAGGGGATATAAGGGGATATAACTATGCAAATGTTTTGCAGGGTACAGCTAGTATATATGTACAGAGTGAGAGAGAGAGAGAGCATTTTCCTCTTGGCTCTTTAAAGGGGTTGATGAAAGGAAGTTATGTATATAGGCCTCTATAGTTAGGTCGTAATCTGGGTACAGTAGAACTGACCCAAATATAACCTCCAGTACGTCATTAGTCATGCATCACTTCACCCTGGTTGAACTGCATGCTGGTTAGGGTGTGTTAAACGGACAAAAAAGCTGTTTGAAAAATCAGATGCTTGTTGAAATTGATGTACAATAGTAAGTCAATCGTACTTTGTTTAGTACCAATAGTAGGTCAATCGTACTTTTGTTTAGTACCAATAGTAGGTCAATCGTACTTTTGTTTAGTACCAATAGTAGGTCAATCGTACTTTGTTTAGTACCAATAGTAGGTCAATCGTACTTTGTTTAGTACCAATAGTAGGTCAATCGTACTTTGTTTAGTACCAATAGTAGGTCAAATGGCCACTTTAACTAAAAAACAACACTTTTATTTTTGCTGTAGTAAATATTTAAACTCATCAATGTTAATTTCACAAAGAGTCACAAGATATTGTAATGTGAAAACAGCGGTTTCATACGAGATCGCACTTTTATCCCCCTCTGTAGTCGTCATTAAGAAATATAACGGTTGGGAATAATACTGAAACGGGAATTTCCAGTTTAATAATGTATACTGTATACCACCGATTTGTCTGTTCAAAAAAAAAATAACATATGGTGTCAACTGTGGCGGGCGACATAGGGCGACACAGGGTGACATAGGGCGACATAGGGTGACATAGGTCAACATAGAGCGACATAGGGTGACATAGCGTGACCACCCCTTTACTAAATGGCCACACTTGTACTAAATGGCCTCCCCTGTACCAAATGACCTCCACTGTACTTAATGGCCACCATTGTACTAACTGGCCACCATTGTACTAAATGGCCTCCCATGTACTAAATGGTCATCTTCGTACTAAATTGCCTCCCCTGTACTAAATGGCCATCTTTGTACTAAATGGCCTACCCTGTACTAAATGGCCATCTTTGTACTAAATGGCCTACCCTGTACTAAATGGCCATCTTTGTGCTAAATGGCCTACCCTGTACTAAATAGCCACCATTGTACTAAATGGCCTCCCATGTACTAAATGGCCATCTTTGTACTAAATGGCCTCCCCTGTACTAAATGGTCATCATTGTATTAAATGTCGCCCATGTACTAAATTGTTACCCTTGTAATAAATTGTTTCTTTATTGCTATGTTTCTCCGCAGTTAATCTTTCTACATATATTCTGGTACTGAATGTGTTGTCCATATGGTTGACGTCACCACCCATGAGCCAGTCATGAGTTAGGCCTCAAATTTAGCTGGTTTTGTTTTTTCATCAAAGAAACTGAAAAAAAAAAAATTCACAAGAAATCTGAAAATAAATTGTTAAAAAATCAACATTCTTTGACACACCCTATTCCAGGATCGTGGGTGCTATAATTTATAATGCAAAGGTTGGCATCGAGAAGGGGCGACACCGAAAAGGGGCGACACCAAAAAGGGGCGACACCGAAAAGGGGCGACATCAAAAAAGGGGCGACACCAAAAAGGGGCGACACCAAAAAAGGGGCGACACCAAAAAAGGGGGCGACACCAAAAAAAGGGGCGACACCGAAAAGGGGCGACACCGAAAAGGGGAGACATCAAAAAAAGGGGCGACACCGAAAAGGGGCGACACCAAAAAAAAGGGGCGACATCAAAAAAAGGGGCGACACCAAAAAAAGGGGCGACACCAAAAAAATGGGCGCCATTAGAAGTATGCTCGAAATGCAATATAAACAGTAATTAAAGAAGTGAACTATTTGTTTCCAACGTATTCTACACAGGGCTGTGTTATTTCTAGACAAAGCTCACAGTACAGTCAGAGATTACAAAGTGTGGTCAAAAGATTCAGATTTTGTAACGGCCTGGTGGCATAACTGATTAGAGAGTAGACAAATAATTTTCTCTGACCATTTTTGTCGAATAACTGACCATTTGTGTGGATTAACTGACCATTTTTAAGGAATGAATGACCATTTTGTGGTTCGACTGACAATTTTGTGGAACAACAGATCATTTTTTGTGGAACAAATGACCATTTTTCTGGAACAACAGACCATTTTTATGGAACAACTGACCATTTTTATGAAACAACTGACCATTTTTGTGGAACAACAGACCATTTTTGTGGAACAACAGACCATTTTTGTGGAACAACAGACCATTTTTGTGGAACGATTGAGCACTCGATCCATCCTAATGTAGGTAGAATCAGAGGCGTAGCTACTGTGTGTGGCGCCCCAGGTGGGTTTTGAAAGTTCCGCCCCTTTCCTGTTAAAAAATTTCACTTATGCAGCCCCGTAGCGTGAAAATTCTACAGCAGGGACCAGGCATTCTACAGCAGGGACCAGGCAATACCGGGGGGGGGCAGGAAATAAATGTTACTAAGTAGAGAAAACAAGTATAGTTGGCCAGACAAAACGCATGG
>JAGDYQ010000108.1:3547578-3577578 GCA_021962125.1 Bulinus truncatus | reverse complement strand
TCAATTTCATTAAAAGATGAGAAGGCATCCGTAGTGGGGAGGGGGTTGAGGGCGGGGCGGTTTGAGGGGAGCACTGGGCTGGGCACGTTGCTGATGGTACGGATAGCTATTGTGGTATTTCAGTTTACACTTGCCTAGATAAATTTGATTAGAAATAAAAGCAAATAAATTGTGAAATATTTCATGGTTGATCGATGAACGACGTCACAACCTTCTCTCTTTCTCCCCCTCCCCCTACATATGTGCACAAAACACACACAGAGAGAGAGAGAGAGAGAGAGAGAGAGAGAGAGAGAGAGAGAGAAAGAGAATGTTACATAAAAAAAACTATTTGTGGTGGTAAACTGAGGCATAAAGACAACATTAGCTGTATGAAACAGATATAATTGTTGAAATTATTAACTGGACCAATATGAAGTCTTGTTCAATAGATTGCAACTATTTATTTTTTTTTTACATTTGGATATATATATATATATATATATATATATATATATATATATATATATATATATATATATATATATATATTAGGGTGGGTCAAAATTTTTTTTTTATTGAAACATTATTAAAAAGTTGTTACATCATTGTAGTACATGGAATATGTACAAATATTTGAAAACTATATAGTTTTACTACTCCCAACTTTTGTTCGAAATTTTAACTTTATTTACTGTGAGTTTTTTGTGGCTGAACATGTTAAATTTGTGATCTAAATTATTCAAAAAAAGAAATAATATGCATATAAAATTTGTGTTTTATCTTTATAACCTTTTTTATGAATAACTAATTAGTTCAGACAACTGGGATAAGCATTGCATCCATTTTTCTCTCAATATAACTGGTGTACCGTGTTTTCATTATCGGATCACGCATGGTTGTTTTATTTCATTTTTGATTAATTTTTCAATTATTTTATTAAGTTCTTCTATGAATATGAGTTCTTGTACAAGAAGTGCAACTGTACATTCTGTGTTAGGGTCAGCAACTGAATTGCCTAAATTACAACTTCCAACCAGTGAAGACGTTTTCAAGGCTATTGGTGGATGCTTAAAATGGAACCATACAATCATAGCCTTCATTCACGAGCGCACGCATTAGCGCATGAAGTTAGCTAGTATCCCTACAAATGACATTACCAGTATAATTGTTCGAGTAAAAAGACTTATAGCCAAAGGTAATGAACTTGAAAAATATAAAGCGATCATCGGTTACTTTTCAAGAGGGGTACAATTCCTTCAAAAAGTTATTTGACATATGTCTATGTAAATGTTTTGTTGCAGGTGTTAGGGATAGAGGAGACTGTAAATGTCCACAATCAGTAATAATTTCTGTGCTTGAGTGGGCATTTTGGGTGGATCAAAAGATGGCAAGAAATATGTTCATAGACAATGTTGACAAGCAAACAACAAAAATATTACAAAATCGACAGAAAAGAAAACATTCATTGATGCAGGATGGCGATCAGATAGGAACCACAAATGATAACGTCAATGATGAGAAAGATAATGATATTCCAGATCAGGATGCTGAAGATGATGAATTACTTGATGCAGACTTCTCCAGCGATGAGGAATGTTCCAAATAACAAAACAGATATCAATATGAAGCAGTGGATCGATGTGAACTAAGCAATAGGGATACATGTCTTATCGTTAAAGCTGTGCTGAAGGACTTAAACATGTTAACACCATCTACAGCTCTGGATCCAGCAAAGATGCGTCGACATAGATAGGGCAGCCAAGGAACATACTGATGAGAGCAAAAATGGTTAACAAAAGAGAACAGGATTTTTGCGATCCATCTTGTCAAAGTGTGGCTAAAAACTTTTTCTATATGATACAACTGCTTCAGAACCTTGATCCTGCTGATCAATCTATTATATTGCCTGTATTGGAAAATAACTGCTACTTTGCACATCTAGAAAACATTCTATTGGCTGCAGTTAGGACAATGATGAAGAAATTGGAAGGTACGCAGTAAATAAAATCATAACAGCACGACATAAACCAGCTCCATGCAGAGTTAGAATTTTTCAACAAAAATGACATAATCTTGAATATTGCAGCTAAATCATATGATCAGATGATTAACTGGGATCTTTGTGCAGTGACATCCCCTCCTCTTGTGGAACATATTTGTGATGATGAACTCAAACGCAACAACCCAATCATACTGGATCGAATTCCCTGTCACTCTCAAGCTGTTGAAAGAGCAATTAAAGAAGTTACTGCTGTTAGTTTGAAAGTGTACGGACATTTCAAACTGTACGGACATAGCTCTCGACATGTGATGGTTTTGCAAACAATGAAATCAAGGGATGTTCTTCCGAAAGTTGAAAGCAAGCAAGTTTCCTGTGACAATCCATAAACAGTATTATTCATATGTACATTGTATATTTTGCACGAACGATTTAATATCTTAGTAATGATATAGTAGATTTGAAAATAATTTTGTTAAAAAAAAATATTAACATATTGATATTTGTGGGTGCGGCATGCAGCCATCTTGAAACGTATGACCTTTTTGTGGCAAATATTTCTGAAATATTTATAGACTGTTTCATATAAAATGTACAATTTTATAATCAGAAAAGCTTACTTTAGGGAATGTCCAAGTACTTTTTTGATAATGTAATAAATAATTTTTTTATGAATTTTAAAAATTTTGTATGGTGAAAATAAGCAAAATATGCTAATTTTGAAAATTTTAAAAAAAAGGACTTAAAATTTCTTGAAAAGCCTCTGAAATTCTATAAATGCACCTCATCTACATAAAAATTAGAAGTTTTATCAAAATCTGACTGGTGGTTTTTGAGATTTTCTTGCCATAGTGAAGCACAATGTCAAAAATATTTTTTCAGAGAAAAATGACTTTTAATTTTTTAAATTATTGAAGTTTCTGAATGAGTAGCATTCTGAAAATACGTTTTAAGTTATCTAAAAAAATTTCTGCAATATAATTAATTCATAGTTATTATTGACATGTTTTAGTATCTAAAAATGCAAAAAAAAAAAAAAAAAAAAAAAAAAAATTTTTAGACATAGTGCATTTTTTTTCGCCCCTTACCCCCTTGAATTAAAAGTTGGGAGTGGAAGACATTATGTGATTTTTACAAATTTTACATTTTTACAATCAGTAGGACCATAGGCAACTTTTTGAATATGTTTCAAATTCCCAACTCCAAAAAAAATTTTTTTGACCCACCCTAATATATATATATATATATATATATATATATATAATATCTGTGTTGGTTCTGCGTTAATTCGAAAGAATTAATACAACAAAAAGAATTCTAGTTAAAATTCGTAAAACGTAAACAATAGTAATAAAAGACATGAAAAAAATCGGATCTGTCCGAAACCAAAAAATAACCTAGCCTACTGATCAAACCTAAGGGGATATAACTCTATGCAAAGGTTTTGCTAGGTACAGTTTAGTATATATATATATATATATATATATGTGTGTGTGTGTGTGTGTGTGTGCCTGCATACGCAAGTCAGTATATATGCATGGATTGGCCAACTTTATGAGTCGCGGGCCACGTTGTGTTCGTAAGTCAGGCTGGCGGGCCAAACCAAGAGCACATGGAGATTCAGCGTGTTGAGTGACATTAACTTATGTATATAAAAAGTTTACGTCATAACGTAAAAAGTCTAGTGTTGTACGCTCTCTCTCTCTCTCTCTCTCTCTCTCTCTCTCTCTCAAACGAGTAGAGAGTAGCGGAACTGATTTGGCCCGTAGGAAAGAAAGGGGAAAAAAATGGAGAAAAAAAATAGACCCCGTGTATGGTGGCCATTTCGGAGACAATGCATTCATTTTTGTTGGAATTGTGTTGGAATTCCTGGGATTTGCATTCTTTACGCACCTTCTTTATGTACCTTCCATACGTACCTTCTTTACACACCTTCTTTATGCAGCTTCTTTACGTGTTATCTTTACACACCTTCTGTATGTACCTTCCGTACGTGCCTTCTTTGTGCACCTTCATTATGTAGCTTCTTTATGCACCTTCCATACGTACCTTCTTTACGCACCTTCTTTAAGCACCTTCGTTATGTAACTTCTTTACGCGTCTACTTTATGAATCTAGCGAATATGCAATCAACTTAAGTGTTTCTTTCGCGAATAGCTAGGGACCTGCTTGGTACACATGTGTGCTAAGCTAGGTACTTCCCCTCATTGAGACGACTAGCCAATGAAATATGTAAATATTTCGTCAGTGTACACAGCAATCATAAAAACACATGTGTGCTAAGCTAGGTACTTCCCCTCATTGGGACGACTAGCCAATGAAATATGTAAATATTTCGTCAGTGTACACAGCAATCATAAAAACACATGTGTGCTAAGCTAGGTACTTCCCCTCATTGGGACGACTAGCCAATGAAATATGTAAATATTTCGTCAGTGTACACAGCAATCATAAAAACACATGTGTGCTAAGCTAGGTACTTCCCCTTACTGAGACATATAGCGAATGTTTTTTGTTTACATATTTCACTAGTGGACACAACAGTCACTTCACCCATGTTTACTAAGCTAGCTATTTTCTCTCCTTGAGACGACTAGTCAATGTTTTGTTTACATTTTTTGTCAACGGTCGCACAATCCATGGTTTACTTAATCTAGGGACTTTCTCTCCTTGAGGCCAGTTAACCAAGAGGGTCATTCATAGACGTCCGAGCAATCAAGTGCATAAAAATAAGATATTACCTCGGGCCATTTTCAAGTGTCCAAAATGGAAAGACTATGACACATAATCATGGATGCTGTTAGCACACAAAAAAAAGTCATGTTTTTCATGAGAAATCCTCACTAAACCTTTGTGGTTTGTTGAATAAATTAAACACAGGAATTATTGAGAGCTTCATTCAATGTGATCCTGTATAGCAGTGGTTCCCCCCCAAACCCCGGGCCGAGGACCGGTGCCGGTCCGTGGATCGAATGGAACCGGGCCGCCAAAGAAATATTACATTTTTTTTTCCTTTTTATTTATTTCTCTCGAGATTGTGCGACTTTCCATGGACGAGAAATAATCAACGCTCTCCCCCCCCCCCTTCTTTCCAGTGGGCCGCGGTGAAATTATCGATGCTGACCGGTCCGTGGCGAGAAAAAGGTTGGGGGACCACTGCTGTATATCAGTACGCTCAGATGCAGATAACGAACAACATCACCAACAAGTAACTCCCCTACCCCAGGATATCAACTGTCAATTTTAGCGTTATGTCATCATTTACGAACTGAATTTGCCACATGCGGCCCTGCTGCTATGCCTAGTTTTTTTTTTTTCATAACGGGGTTGTCTGTAATCTTCTCGATATGTTGGGGATTAATGTATGCCCATAGAGTACCGCAAGCCAACGTTATTTACAGATATTGCATTGCTTCCTCTTCGACTTACGATTTAAAAAAAAACAAAAAGGGAATAAAAGTAAAAAGAAAAGGTTATAGATAGATAGATAGATAGATAGATAGATAGATAGATAGATAGATAGATAGATAGATAGATAGATAGATAGATAGATAGATAGATAGATAGATAGATAGATAGATAGATAGATAGATAGATAGATAGATAGATAGATAGATAGATAGATAGATAGATAGATAGATATAAACACTAATATACACCTGTCTATGTAATGACAGCTTTTGGAGTACTAAGTACACTAGTAGACACCTGTTTATGTAATGACATGAAGTACATTAGTAGACACATGTTTATGTAATGACATGAAGAACACTAGTAGACACATGTTTATGTAATGACATGAAGTACACTAGTAGACACATGTTTATGTAATGACATGAAGTACACTAGTAGACACATGTTTATGTAATGACATGAAGTACACTAGTAGACACATGTTTATGTAATGACATGAAGTACACTAGTAGACACATGTTTATGTAATGACATGAAGTACACTAGTAGACACATGTTTATGTAATGACATGAAGTACACTAGTAGACACATGTTTATGTAATGACATGAAGTACACTAGTAGACACATGTTTATGTAATGACATGAAGTACACTAGTAGACACATGTTTATGTAATGACATGAAGTACACTAGTAGACACATGTTTATGTAATGACATGAAGTACACTAGTAGACACATGTTTATGTAATGACATGAAGTACACTAGTAGACACCTGTTTATGTAATGACATGAAGTACATTAGTAGACACATGTTTATGTAATGACATGAAGAACACTAGTAGACACATGTTTATGTAATGACATGAAGTACACTAGTAGGCACCTGTTTATGTAATGACATGAAGTACACTAGTAGGCACCTGTTTATGTAATGACATGAAGTACACTAGTAGACACATGTTTATGTAATGACATGAAGTACACTAGTAGACACATGTTTATGTAATGACATGAAGTACACTAGTAGACACATGTTTATGTAATGACATGAAGTACACTAGTAGACACATGTTTATGTAATGACATGAAGTACACTAGTAGACACATGTTTATGTAATGACATGAAGTACACTAGTAGACACATGTTTATGTAATGACATGAAGTACACTAGTAGACACCTGTTTATGCAATGACAGTTAATGAAGTACTATGGACACAAAAGAAATCAATTTCTCCAAGGTATTAATTCCAGCTGTCGTCTTGCACTATGTCAATATTAAATGGAGACGCAAACAACGGCAGTTTCTCTATGTCAGCAGTTCCTACCATCACCCCCCCCCACACACACACACGCATACTGTCACACACCCTAAGTAGCAACATTATTTTGTTCTTTTCCATACTTTGGTGTGGTAACAACTAAATCATGTTATTTCTAGTTGTAAAGCAGACAACAAAATTGATGGGGAAAATCCTATTGTCTGTTTAGTTAACTTTCGCGGGCACTGTTTTTATTTAATTCACAAACATGACGTCCTCAGTACTCTCAAATGAAGAAGGGAGACGCACGATGCAGCCAGCAGAAGCGCAGTGTATCCCATGAATCCTCTGTAAGGATAATTTTCTCACTGTTTTATCATTGGACCATGTTTACATGTATACTATGTAATCTATAAATTATATCTGAAATTGTGAACAATAATGAAATAATTCGCACTGACATATAGTTGGTAGATTTTGGTACAGGGGGGGGGGGCCCGCAACTTTCTTTGTACCGGGGCCCAGATTTTTTTTCTCTCTTTGTGAAATAATGCACAAGTAACTAGGGAGCGACCGATAATCGGATCGGTATCGGACCGATATTGGCACTATCGGTTAATATCGGATCGGCCGACTGTTGTAGGGAGCGACCGATAGTCGAACCGATATTGGCACTATGGGTTAACCATCGGACCGGCCGTTTTTTGGCAACAGAGTTGCAGAAAAAAAATCAGTAAATAACCCAATTCTATAACCAGATCGGACAAGTTTTTAAAAAAAAGGGAAAAAAACACGTAAAATTACATTAGCGATATGACCTTGAAACAATAGGATTTACATTTCTTAATTCTAATGTATGACCTTGAATTTGGGATAGGAAGTTGGGGGGGGGGGAGGGGGGTAAACAAGACACGTGTGGGCGAAGTGTTACAAAATATGACAGGGAAGGGGTGAACATGGGTTGGCATACGTCTTACCAAGGAGGTTGAATTACTGGAGGCGGCATGAAACCAAGGAGGTTGAATACATAGAGACGGCGTCTGCTATCAGATGCTTTGATGTTTATTGCAAAGCATTTGATCAAACAATAAAAATGGCTAGCACAAAGCAACGTAAACTAGACTAAAAACAATCCTGTCAATATTGCCATATGAAGCGTTTCGAAGTAATCAGTAAATCATTTTTCATTGTTTGATCTAATGCTTTGCAATAAACATCAAAGTATAAATACAAAATATTATGTATTATGTAAAAATACAATGTTTACCCTGGCTTAATTTCGATATAGCGTATATATAAGCTTTAAAGGCCTCTATCAGCTGATCGTATAAATAACTTGACATAGACTACAGCGCTTTGTAAATGTTTTTTGGCATTGTTGTTGATTAAAAAGAAAATATCGGTATCGGCATCGGTAAAAATGCTGGGGGAAAATATCGGTAACGGACTATCGGTAAAAAGGCATATCGGTCGCTCCCTACAAGTAACCAAAATGATATTCATCCCCTTCAAGACATTAAAATTAAAATTCGCTGATGCGTGAAGCCGGATCTAATTCAATTTTTCGTTACCTTGATATAGTAGTGTAGTTTCGGTTTCCTCATCATGATGTATCATCTAAACGGTATTTATCTAGAAGTCGGAAATCCAGTTTTAAATTCTAAAGAAATGGTTACCATGATATTTTTCTCCTCTTAACGCTTGAATCACGTGAGAAAATGTCCCCAAATTTGTCTATCGCAAAAATTTCATCCATCGTGTCGCGTTTTACAATTATTACATAGTTTTGAATTTTTTTTTTCATTTTTGAAGTCAAAAAATATTCTAACCAAAAAAATTTTCTTTATTACATAATATTTATTTATGTTTAGTTCAGTTGGTCGCATGTTTACAAGAATATAACCGCACCTTGTCACGTGTGAATGATATAACCGCACCTTGTCACGTGTGAACGATATAGCCACACCTTGTCACGTGTGAATGATATAACCGCACCTTGTCACGTATGAATGATATAACCACACCTTGTCACGTGTGAATGATATAACCACACCTTGTCACGTGTGAATGATATAACCACACCTTATCACGTGTAAATGATATAACCACACCTTGTCACGTGTGAATGATATAACCACACCTTGTCACGTGCGAATGATATAACCACACCTTATCACGTGTAAATGATATAACCACACCTTGTCACGTGTGAATGATATAACCACACCTTGACACGTGCGAATGATATAACCACACCTTGTCACGTGTGAATGATATAACCACACCTTGTCACGTGTGAATGATATAACCGCACCTTATCACGTGTAAATGATATAACCACACCTTGTCACGTGTGAATGATATAACCACACCTTGACACGTGCGAATGATATAACCACACCTTGTCACGTGTGAATGATATAACCACACCTTGCCACATGTGAATGATATAACCGCACATTGTCACGTGTAAATGTTATAACCACACCTTGTCACGTGTGAATGATATAACCACACCTTGTCACGTGTGAATGATATAACCACACCTTGTCACGTGTGAATGATATAACCACACCTTGTCACGTGTGAATGATATTACCACACCTTGTCACGTGTGGATGATATAACCACACCTTGTCACGTGTGGATGATATAACCACACCTTGTCACGTGTGAATGATATAACCACACCTTGTCACGTGTGAATGATATAACCACACCTTGTCACGTGTGGATGATAACAACATAAGTACCACCAGGGCCTGCCTTAGGCAGATTCGACCAATCGCTACAAACTGGGCCCGGCGCCTGGCCTGCAGCCCCCCTCCCCCCATCTGGCTACATCCTTGTGTATATATATAAATCTGAAAAAAATGACCCAAAAAAAATGACCCGAAAAATATGCATGATTCACATTTTTTATGAAATATGCACTTATGACATATAATTTTGAATTATGCCTTTTTATGACATGAAAGACGTCATATTTCTTTCAGACCACGCAAAGTAGGCCTATACCATAAAATAATTTAAAAAAATATATAATGTTTCATAAAAATCCGAGCCCTAGTGAATAAACGGCAAATGTAACTGTATGAAAAAACCCCCGCCATGCCAAAAAAATTTTTTTTTTATTTTTATGCATTTATTCTTTTTGACCCCACTGCTCTTCTGTGCCAGGGTCTAGTTGTTTTGTCAAGCCAAAATTAACTTTATGTAATATTCTATTCCTAATACAATGTTCACTTGTTTATTTATTGATATTGTTGGTTTGTGTTTTTATTATTTGATTTCTTAATAAAGTAAAAAAAAAACCTCGTCATTTTCGTTTTATGAACTATCGATATGATATGATACAAGGCCAAAGCCCCCCCCCCAATTAATTCCAAAAATAAAATTCTATTATAAAATATACTTCTTTCAATGTGCATAACGTAAAAATTATGTACAAATATAATATTAATTAAGTATATATAATTATCACATAGTGTATAACTAAATACTTTGTTCACATAACAAATAAATATTTTAAAAACATTTTTTATCATTGCGTTCCAATTTTTTCTTATAAAAAAACTCTCCGCACAGTCCCCCCCCCCGAAACAAAATTTCGGCTACGGCCTTGTATATATATATATATATGATGTATCATCAAAACGGTGTTTATCTAGAAGTCGGAAATCCAGTTTTAAATTCTAAAGAAATGGTTACCATGATGTTTTTCTCCTCTTAACGCTTGAATCACGTGAGAAAATGTCCCCAAATTTGTCTATCGCAAAAATTTCATCCATCGTGTCGCGTTTTACAATTATTACATAGTTTTGAATTTTTTTTTTTTCATTTTTGAAGTCAGAAAATATTCTAACCAAAAAAATGTTCTTTATTACATAATATTTATTTATGTTTATTTCAGTTGGTCGCATGTTTACAAGAATATAACCGCACCTTGTCACGTGTGAATGATATAACCGCACCTTGTCATGTGTGAATGATATAACCGCACCTTGTCACGTGTGAATGATATAACCGCACCTTGTCACGTATGAATGATATAACCGCACCTTGTCACGTGTGAATGATATAACCACACCTATATATATATATATATATATATATAGCCCCTTTTCTTTCAGCCCCACAGATAATGCAGTTTTCCTTGGTTATCCCAAGGGAGATCGAACCCAGGACTCTCGTGTCGACGGTCGTGCGCTTTACAGCACGATTATCTAAAAGTATTTCAAAAGATTTAAAATTCAACCTCTCAAATAGTCATTAATATAATAAAATTTAAAATTAATAACTCATAAAACGAGTTGGCAAGTGTTCAAATATTCATCGATTAATTTAGTTAAATTAAAAGGTCTTAATCCAATACAACGACAAAAAAAAAAACTTACAGTTGAACTTCAAAACAAAAGTAAACTGAACGAAATGTTGCGGTCCTCAGATTTGAGCCTCTTGGAATAACGCAGAAAGCGGTGAGGAAAAATTATTTATTGGAAATGTCAGACCAATAGTTTAGCTGATCCCTGACTTAGCTGTTCAGTTGGTAACTTGATATCATAATGGTTTGAACTGACGTTGATGGATTAACGGAGTGCTTGTAGTCATTAGCATAGTTTTTTTTTTTTATTCTTTTTTTAAATATATAATTATTAGGTTTCAGTATAAACAGCTCGGTCGCGTCACCTTAACTAGTTCATGATTGAAAAAGAAAGTTATATGCCAACTAAAATCACAAATGCTATAAATTTAGTTGTTGTTGGTATTATATATATATATATATATATATATATATATATGTACACACACACACAAAAAGTACGTCAGAGCGGTTATTGTGGATGGGCGAAGTTGGTCACTGCCTAAAGAATCCCCCCACCACCACCCACCTCTGTCGAATGGCCGCTGGCAGTACAAAATCACGTTGAATAGAATGCAATCAGTGTACAGACAGCTTGCTACCATTGCCTAGGTCCTCAAAAAAATATATCGCTAAAAGAAGTGGCGATTTTGGGGGGGGGGGGGGGGCAACTGAATAAATGAGCCCCCCCACGTCTGAAGAAATGGGCCCCGCTAAAAGAGATTCTGTGCTGCGGTATATAGCCTTACCCTACAACTTTTTGGTCCAACATTTGACGCTCGCCCCCTTAGCGCGTAATGCTATGGCCATATTAAATCCAGGCCCCCCAGGGCCCACGAAAAACGTAAGGCCCGCCTGTGTTGGAACTCCGAGCTCCGGGGGTCCACACAAACCTAAGGCCCGCCTATGTTTGTACCTCTGAATAGAAAGGTCCGTCTTACCCCCCGGATGTAAACAGGTTATATACCAAACTTAGATTACGAAAGATATGAAATGTGAACACCAAGTGCATGTCCTATTGTTGTATATCAAGGGATATGATTCGAAAAGGTGCGAGATCTAATAAAGTTTGAAATCACGCGGTTGCAATTGATTGTAATAAAGTGAACTTAATTAGAACAGTGGCGTCACTATGGTTGGTGTCACAGTTGCGGAAAATTCATGGTGTTACCCCGTACCCCACCCCCCCCCACCCTCCTTTTCAAGACTTCCGCCATTAGCAATGGTAAATATTTCGAATTTTCCTGCACTAGACATTAGAGAATTTACTTTAACATACTTCAGCGATTAACAACGACAGTATTACTGAGTACTGACTGTATTTCAGAAAGATGTATATTACTTTCATTAAACTGAGTTTGTAAACTACGTCTCCGATGTCATGAAACAACGTGACTACATGCGTCCCCCTTTTTTTTAAACAACGTTTGCAAAAAAAAAACAACTCTAAATTGATTTTAGCAGCTTTGAACTGTATTCATTTATTTAAGTTCCAGACGCTCTGCCTGGTGGCACCCTGAACTACTGTTCTGCGTGGTGGCACCCTGTGCTACTGCTCTGCGTGGTGGCACCCTGTGCTACTGTTCGTCGTGGTGGCACCCTGTGCTACTGTTCTTCGTGGTGGCACCCTGTGCTACTGTTCTTCGTGGTGGCACCCTGAACTACTGTTCTGCGTGGTGGCACCCTGTGCTACTGTTCTGCGTGGTGGCACCCTGTGCTACTGCTCTGCGTGGTGGCACCCTGTGCTACTGTTCTTCGTGGTGGCACCCTGTGCTACTGTTCTTCGTGGTGGCACCCTGTGCTACTGTTCTTCGTGGTGGCACCCTGAACTACTGTTCTGCGTGGTGGCACCCTGTGCTACTGTTCTGCGTGGTGGCACCCTGTGCTACTGCTCTGCGTGGTGGCACCCTGTGCTACTGTTCTTCGTGGTGGCACCCTGTGCTACTGTTCTTCGTGGTGGCACCCTGTGCTACTGTTCTTCGTGGTGGCACCCTGAGCTACTGTTCTGCGTGGTGGCACCCTGTGCTACTGTTCTGCGTGGTGGCACCCTGTGCTACTGGTGACCCCCCCCCCCCAACAGTGACGCCACTAACTATAAAAACCTTCCCACGGTGGTTTACAGGATCTAAGAGATCGATATCCCATCGCTTACAGGGGACTTCAAGGGTGAGGGCATGTCTTTAAGATATGTTTTGCCATGTGAAACAATCAGCTGAAGCGCATTCGAAGCCTTGACCAAATTGAGAAATTCAAAAGAAATTCAAATCCGTAATCTGAGTTTAAAATCGACAGAGCAAGGCATGTATAGATCCCGCATCAAAAGTTAGATGCATACTTAAAAACAAACAAATCCGATGATGTGAATAATAAAAATAACAAAATAATAATAACCGCAATATATTTTGGAAACCAAGTTCACTATTTAAAATAAAAAATATAAAAAAATAATGGCTTAATGTATTATTTATAGAACTTTTGTTCCTGTAAGAAATGGTCGACATAACATTGATGAAACAGAAGGTACATCCACATCAAAACATTGATGAAACATAAGGAACAACTACATCAATACATTGTTAATTTAGTCAAAGTCAAAGTGTAGTCAAACTTGATGAATTCCTAGCCCCCCCCCCACACACACACACATCTGCCCTCCCATTGACTCACACTAGAGTAAGTAAAGTTCCCCAGGCTCTAAAGGGTCAGTTAATGAAGTGTAGTATTCATCTGTTCCTGTATCCCCGCCATATGAAGGGATTGTGTGGGTTAGCACGACGCCCAGACGATTTTTTATTTCACATTTAAAAGTCGAGTCAACTTGGGGGGGGGGGGAAGGGGGAGAGAGAGAGAGACTTTCAGCCGAATTCCACTTAGACCTGAAAAAAAAAATATCCCTTATTTCTAACCTAGATTCGAACCCGGGCCACTCAGGTCGACAGTCAAGTGCTCTACGCCTCTCAACCACACATTGGAGAACTTTTTTTTTTGTTTATTATTATGCAGCCATGGCAACGGCATGCAATTATGCCTATGTCACACACACACTCACACACAAAATTTTATTCATTTTTTGCATAAATGCTACCTCTGTCGAGCTATCCTCCACCCCCCCCCCCCCAATCCTCACCACAATGCTTCAGAATGAGCATGGTTTGAAGTTACAATTAATGTACTTGTTTGACATAAATAGTGATGAAATTAAAGTGGGGTTTTTTTAGTAAGCTGTAAAGAGTGTTCCAACAGTGAAGACAATGATTGAATGGTTGTCAATCTGCATTGCTGCAGTCATGATATCCACCTGAACCATTGCGACCAGCCAGGAGATTGACATTCATACCGATAGAATGAAGAAGGCAGACGGGCAGGAAGACAGATAGACGGGCAGAAAGACAGACAGACAGGCAGAGAAATAGACAAACAGACAGACAGAGAGAGAGAGATAGACAAACAGACAGACAGAGAGAGAGAGAGAGATAGACAAACAGACAGACAGAGAGAGAGAGAGAGAGAGAGATAGATAGATAGATAGATAGATAGATAGATAGATAGATAGATAGATAGATAGATAGATAGATAGATAGATAGATAGATAGATAGATAGATAGATAGATAGATAGATAGATAGATAGATAGATGATAGATAGATAGATAGATAGATAGATAGATAGATAGATAGATAGATAGATAGATAGATAGATAGATAGATAGATAGATAGATAGATAGATAGATAGATAGATAGATAGATAGATAGATAGATAGATAGATAGATAGATAGATAGATAGATAGATAGATAGATAGATAGATAGATAGATAGATAGATAGATAGATAGATAGATAGATAGATAGATAGATAGATAGATAGATAGATAGATAGATAGATAGATAGATAGATAGATAGATAGATAGATAGATAGATAGATAGATAGATAGATAGATAGATAGATAGATAGATAGATAGATAGATAGATAGATAGATAGATAGATAGATAGATAGATAGATAGATAGATAGATAGATAGATAGATAGATAGATAGATAGATAGATAGATAGATAGATAGATAGATAGCATGTTTTGATACACATGAATGTCTTTCCAACATGATGAGCAAACAGCCCGACAATAACACTGAACTGAGCACGGAGTTCATTTGAGCTTATATGCTAAAATTGAACCAGTCGACAATCATACCTCCCTAGTCATGTGACTTTTTATTTTGTAGACTTTGATTCAAAATGGCATCAGCCATAAACAAACATGATGTTTCAAGCATTTTCCGCAAAGACTTATTTTTGAATAAAGTAGCAATTGTCACTGGAGGAGCAACTGGAATAGGGAAAGCAATAACAAAAGAGCTTCTATTTCTTGGTCACTATTTTTTTATTTCTATGTCCACTATGTATTATTTGTTTTAGAAAACGCTTGAAATGCAAAAAATCAATAATAATGATTATATACGTCGGGTACCAGCCATAGATAATATTGCTCCACACCCTAATCCTGAAAAAAAAAAGTTTATATATGCCCTGTTCCTTATACCCTAATATAATAGTTTTGGCTGGTGCCGGAGCCACTGCATATATCGAAAATGCAAGTTAAACAAAAAATATGTTTTTTTTTATTAATTAGGAAAGCGCACTTGTTACGGGACCGACCGTGACCATTATATTCGGGTATAAGAAACATGACATATATAAATTTTATTTTTTTTTCAGGATTAGGGTTAGGTATAGGGTTAGGGTGTGGAGCAATATTATCTACGGCTGGTACCCGGGTAAAAAAAATACGGAAACCGAACGGTCGGTCCCGTAACAAGTGCCTTAGGAAAGAATAATGTAAGCCTAAAGCCTAATTTAACTTTTATACAGTAATTGGTATGTCTTCTCTGTCCTAAATATTTCACATTTATTATTGACGTAAAGTATGTATTCCCCCCCCCTGGCCCCTATGTCAACTTATGACAATAAAACAATAAATTGTTTAAATGATTTATATTTTAATTACATTGTATTTCTATACTACATAAATTATGAATGAACATTTAAAACTTAAAAACAAGCTAACTAAAATCTTTTTTTTTTTGGTTTAAAAGTTTGCGTCAGTCCGCCATTGAAATAATGATTCTTTCATATCTTAATACAAAGTTAAAGTTACCATTTTTTTTTTTACGCTTGTGATGTCAGATGTGCTGCCGACCACAGCTGACTCACTTAAAATACAAAGAAATCTAGGCAAAGAAAATTTTTTTTTAATAGCTTAGAATTATTTGCGAGCAATTTTACTGTCCATTTCGTTTGATACACACTAAGACCTTTACATCAAGATATGAAAGAATCATTTATCTTGTGGGCATACTATCGTAAACAACTACCATTTTTTTTTTACTTGCAAAAATCTAAATAAGTGACATTTTACAGTTTTTTTGATTATCACTATACATATTTTATAATTTTAGAATCGAGCTGCTCTAAGGTAATGGGGACAGAGACTTTCAAAGATGTTTAGGTCACTAGGCAAACAAACCTGAATGGGCAGTAGCCTAGTTTGCTTATTTTCAAGCACTGCTTTGTTCTAGAAGTCCTCCAAAGTCCAAAAGATTTTAAATTTATCCAGACTCAGTGCAAAAGTTCTTGGCGCAAAATTGACAAAAGTAATCATTGCAAATTTATACAATTTCTGTAACATTTTCTTTGTTTTTTTTTAATTAGGTTGTAATGTGGTAATAGCATCAAGGAAGCTGGATAGATTGCAGGCCACTGCTAGTCATGTAAATGAATGGTTACATAAAAACAGAAGATCATCTATATTAGAGTACACACAATGCAATATAAGAAATGAGAAAGATGTAGGTGTGTTTTATTGACAGAAGACACTTTTTTATGGCAACTATGCTCATATAATTTCCTATTTTATGACTTAACTAATTGACCTTTATCTACACAATAATAAAATAAAAAGGGAAATGATAAAGTCTTACTTAAAGGTTATAAAAATGAAAGATTATATTCTCCCTTAATAGTTATTTTGTAATGGTACATTTTCCAAATAATATATTTGTCCATTTAAACTCATTCTCTGCCACAGAACCCATTATCTCCCACCATAGCCAGACCTTGAAACTCATTCTGTGTTTCAGACAGACAAGACATTAAAGCAGTCCCGTAGCATGAAAATTCTACAGCAGGGGCCAGGCCAATAGGGGGGTGGGGGGCAGGAAAAAAATGTTACTAAGTAGAGCAAACAAGCAGAGGGGGCCAGACAAACCGCAGGGGGGGGCCCGGCCCCACCGCACGCTACAGGCCTGCATTAAAGTATATCTAAAATCAGGGGCGAGGCGCGAGTGTTGCCGGTCATAACTCTTAGAGAAAAATTTATTGATGTCTTATGCTATATACAAAGCACAAACAAACGTAGATTTATATATTTGTACACATTATTAGACTAACAACATATACGATTTATATAGAACTGAATGTTATATATATATTTTAAACTTATAGTCATTTTATTATGAATGATTATGCTAACTATATTCAATAAACACGAACCATTATATAGCATTTCCTTTAAATATGACCATGACCGGCAACACTCACACCTCGTCCCTGTCTAAAAAATACAGATGAGGTGTAGACTTCATTTCTGTAACCACTGCATATAAAGGGATTGTGTGGTTAGCACAACACCCAGCCTCCTTTACTTCCCTGACTTACATCAGATACCCATTTAAAGCTGGGTGGACTTGAGGGACATTAACCAACTTTCATCAAGACCTGGTCAAATTCCCTTGGTTTTCACAGAGGATCAAACCTGTGACTCACAGGTTGGCAGTTGAGCTCTCTACACTGCTCTGCCATCTAGCCCTCTTTTTATATTGTAAAGAAAACGTATTTAGTCTTTCCATGAATTGATTGTCATGTTTAACATTTAAATGCAGGTTCAGAAGTTGATAGAGTTTACTCTGAGAAGGTTTGGTCGACTTGATTACCTGGTTAATAATGGAGGCGGTCAGTTCATGAGCAGAGCGGAAGATGTCAGTCTAAAAGGTTGGAACGCCGTCATTGAAACCAACCTCACAGGGACTTTCCTAATGTGTAGGGAAGGTAAAGTTTAAGATATTTTGAAAACCTTGTTGCATTTTTTGGTAAATGTGTTTCAGATGTTTTTAGTGTTTGGTAAATGTCTTTCAGATGTTTGTAGTGTTTGGTAAATGTGTTTCAGATGTTTGTAGTGTTTGGTAAATGTGTTTCAGATGTTTGTAGTGTTTGGTAAATGTCTTTCAGATGTTTGTAGTGTTTGGTAAATGTGTTTCAGATGTTTGTAGTGCTTGGTAAATGTGTTTCAGATATTTGTAGTGTTTGGTAAATGTGTTTCAGATGTTTGTAGTGCTTGGTAAATGTGTTTCAGATGTTTGTAGTGTTTGGTAAATGTGTTTCAGATGTTTGTAGTGTTTCAGTTGTTTGGATAAAAGAAAAAAAAACAAATGTCTTTTTCAATTAACGTTAGAATTAATATTAGATTTAATATGCATAATTACTATGCACATTAGGGTGGGGCAAAAACTGACAAATTTTGGAGTTAAGGTCTCAGACAAACCAAAATCAGTGATCCATATGAAAGTAAAAGCGTTGACAAAAACACTTTTATTTTCTGTATAACCGTTTTCTAGCAACTTTGTCTTTAAAAAAACGCAATTAAATGTGTTCTGAAAATATAACGCTGCTGAACAGAGTGAATTATTAACAATGTTAATGGTTCTTAAACTCAAACACAACATATTCCACAACAGCAATCTCTTGTAAAATAAAAAACAACAAAGTAATTTGCAACAGTACGGCAATTCAAATATGAAATTAGTGCAGAAAGTCTGCCTTTGTATCTATTGTTGGCACGTCCGATCTTGATTTCTTCCTTTGAATAATAGCACCATGGCGTCTATCATGTCCGTATACTTTGCCACAAACTGCTGTGACATCCTTGATGTTCTTTCAACATCTTGCGAATGTCATGGAAAGTGAAGTAGAATCACCTGGCCGTAACTGGCAATATCTTCGGCAGTGAAGTTCTGCAGCAGTGGAGGTGAATCAAACTCGACCAGTTCCCAGTTAACCATGCTAATATACGACTCAGCTGAAAAGTTTTTTTTAATTCTGTTCTTGTCAAACTAACGAGCCAGCAACACTTTTTTATATGCAAATTTTCTAATGTTTTCGTCTTTGTCGCCAACAAGATATTTTCTGGATGACAAAAGTAGCTGTTGTTTTGAAGCAATGGAGCCACGACAGCCTGATCATTTGTGTCACGTTTTTGGTTCAGTGAAATCACGAGGAAGAAGTTCTTGGCTCCATCCTGGCAGCTTGGATGAGATTTGATGCAAAACCATGATGGAGCATAAAAATTCAGTATGAATTTCACAATTCGTTGAAGGTCGGCAGAAGGACTTTGTTCGGAGGCATACAACCTGAGTATTCGGTTAGTTTTAGTTAACCATCTGGCATGACTGATTGTCCCAGGTTGGGCAGTCTCTAAGTATGAGATGTAACTCTGACCTGCGCTGCAACCACTTTGAATAAACAAACACATTTTCAGTAAATACTGCTGATCTGTACTTAGATCTTTCATCACCTCGTCTTCAACCCCAACAGCATAACCTGAAAATGGAGAAAATTCGACGATTGATTTCTGCTGGAGATCAAATTCCAGCATGCTTGCTATCTGTCCTTCTGAAGTCTTTGGACCAGTGGTCTTCCCATCAACGACTTCTATTAGCTTCCTTAAAGGCAATTCGTTGGTATGCAGTAAACAAACCAACCACTGAAGTGGCCTTCGAAGCTGAAGTTCAAGTTGTCGGATTACACCATTATGTTTACCAGTATTTATTGGTGTTCCATCACAAACAACTGCTTGTTAAGTTAGTTCTGACCTGCTGCTTGTAACCACTGACATAATTTCTCTGGAAATGTCCTTGGACTTCCCTGATGCTGGAACAACATGTTCAACATAGCTGTGGGTAGGAAATGATACTAAGACGTAGTGCTCTTCTTTGACTTTGCGACGAGTAGACCCAGTATGCTTAAGAGTGACATCAATCTTGCCATCAAAACCGAGACAAACAATTCCTTCACTTTCTTCTTTGTGATCCTGAACTGACTTCTTTCTCCAAGCATCTCTTTGACGGCGCAGCTTGCTGGGGTGCAAAGCATTTTCAGGTGTCAACAGTCCAAGATCTTTCAAGACGGCATTTACAATCAAAACGGTATCACGATTGCTAACATTGGCCCTATCAACAGCTTTGCAATGCTTTAGATGCAGCCAGCCCCGTAGCGTGAAAATTCTACAGCGAGGGCCAGGCCTTCTACAGCAGGGGCCAGGCAATAGCAGGGGGCCAGGTAATACATTTTACTAAGTAGAGCAAATAAGCAGAGGGGGTCAGACAAAACACAGGGGGGTCCGTCCCCCTGCCCCCCCCCCCCCCCCCCGCACGCTACGGGTCTGGATGCAGCCATCTATTTTGTGGAACACTTCTGAAACGCACTTCTTTGTCACTATCTTCTTCTGTGTCTTCATCTTGCACATAACTGCTGTCATTATTTCGGTTATCTTTTGAATCGTTTCCTGAACAAATTTCCATTTCCAAGTCGTCTGTAACAACGGTGCCTTCTTCTATATGCGCTCTTGTTTTTGTTTTAAATAATAGTAAAGTTAACAGTTATCATTTAGCTGTACAATTATACCAAACATAAATATGATAACTGTTCTAGATGCATTTCGTTAATATTAGTTGGCACTATAGGGGTTAATATTCATAAAATGTACTATAAGAACTGTATTTTTCAAAGTTGCGACCCCTAGACATGAAAATAACACATGAACATGAATTGTGAAATTGATCACTAGATGAGGGAGCATCTATTTATAATTGTCTGACAGAGACAACAGCAGTTTGCCCCACCCTAATGCACATGTATGGATAAAGCAACACACTGGCTATAAAAGGCCTTATTGGGCGCAGCTTTTTTTAAATCACATTTTTACCAGCGTTACAGCTAGGAAATCATGCCTGAATCCCTATGCTGTTTGTATTGAAGGAGCTTAAGTTGTCATATCGTTGAAACTTCATATGATATGTATGTTAGTCAAAGATTTTTTTTCTTTTACTTTTAAAATTTGATTGATTGATATCTTCATAATTTTACATTGACATATATTTCCACAGCTTATAATAAGTGGATGAAGAGCAATGGAGGAGTCATTGTTAATATAACAATGGACATGTGGAAAGGTTATCCATTTATGAGGTGGGCATTAGATACAATCTTTGATATTCTGTGTAAAATATATTCATATGATATCCCAGTTTTTGTGAAAATGCTGTTAATTGATAATTATGTTGTTCTAACATGCAAAGTAAATAGTGCATTCATATTTTTTTTAATGAATGATAATTATTTTTACTCATTATGTAGACCTTCTAGCCTGGTAAATTGTTATATTATCATCATTATACCATTTATCTCTAAGAATCTTCTGTGTTTTTTTTTTAAAACAGTTGTAATAACACTTCTTTCAACAGTACCTGCTTTCTTAATGTCGCAGACCACAATATTTTTTATTCAGTGATACTTAGATGTGTTGGTGATAAATTAGTATTTAACTCAGTTTATTCTCACTCACTAGGTATTTTAGTTTTATATTTGCTTTGATTGTCTAACTTACTGTCAGAAAGTAAAATCTTTTTTTATTCTTGTTTTTTTTTTTTTTTTTTCTTTTATGCGCAGTCATTCTGGTGCTTCCAGAGCGGGTGTCGATAATTTAACGAAATCGCTGGCTCTAGAATGGGTGCACAGTGGTGTCAGGGTGAACAGTGTTGTACCTGTAAGTTGAAGTTGTGCGTATTTTTTTTTTTGATGTTTGATTTTTGTGTTACATTTGTAAGAACTACTGAAGTATAGTTTTATAATAAAAAATATCAAGTTTCAGCTGGTAAAACGCTTGATTGTCGACCTGAATTTACCGAGTTCCATCTCGGTTGAGAACCGAGGGGGTTTTTCGGGTCATGAAGAAAGTTCCCTTCATGTCTCCACGGCCATTGCACTATGGGCTATGGTGAGGATGGAAAAGGACGCTGCAAATACAGTTCCTTAGTGGTTTATAGGAACTAAGAGATGAACATCTTATCCTTATAGAGATTTCACAGATCAGCATAAAGTCAAACTATTGTTATAAATTATTATTTAACAAATATTTTGAGGGATCCACAATGTTATGACAATAATTGAAACCTATTTTGCTTCAGTGGTAATGTTTCACAACAGGTCTTTTATATTAACAACTATATTCCTTCTTTGCTTATTTCATGCATCGCATAAAAATGGCTGACAATTTATTGTTTGAGAAACGACCACCAGGTGAAGTTTAGTGGTGAATTTTAAATCATTATTTTATGTATTTTAAAAAAAGGCATAAAAAAAATTACTTTAAGTTATATGTTATGTGTTCTGTTGAATTCTTCAAAAAGTTTATATTTTTGGGGTAGAATTATTGTGAACATCACATTAAACTGCTTACCCAGTATTTTGACTAATTAGCAACCATAAAAACAGTTAAACAAAGACACACATTGACAATAACTCATACTATTTATCAATAATTTAGCGTTGCATAATCAAGATGTATTTATATGTGATTTTTTCTTTTCTTTTTCCCATAATCCATTGCAGGGCAGCTCTATATATTCTGAAACTGCAGCCGCCAATTACGGAGATAGCCAGATTTTTGATGGAGTTAAACCTCGGATACCAATGAAGAGGCTGGGGACCACTGAAGAGGTGTGTTTATATGAGCTATAAATTATTAGATACTATGTTCCAAGTATTGCTCAGTTTTCACTAAATTTTTCAAATATCAGAAGTAACTGAATTTAGGAATAGCTAAATATTATATGAATAGATACAAAATATATATCTTTAATTGTCATTGAAATTAATAAATCATTACACCATAACTTATGCTAAATGAAACATCATGTAAGTTGTGCACATTAAAAAAGCAAATCTATTAAAATTTTCATATTATTGATAATTCAAATGCATCTAATTAAATTTTTTTTTCCTCTTGTAAAATTTTATAACTTTTAATCTGCACCACTCGTACTATTAGGAAATTTCATTTGTTAAGAAATATTTATCATACTCTTTAAAACCTCTTAAGTTAACTCTGTTAATACATGCATTGCAACCTGTTTTCTGTATAAGATTGAGTATCAATGTTGTTTTATATTTCAGGTGGCAGCTGCTGTTTGCTTCTTGTTGTCACCAGCTGCTGCTTTTATAACAGGTGCCAGTCTTCAGGTGGACGGTGGTCAAACACTTTACATCACTCCCAGCTATGAAATACCTGGTAATTCTTCAATATTTATCACATAGGTAGAATTACCTTTAATATTTTGCAATGTAAATATATCGCTGGGCATAAGAAAAGATAGATGACTCCAGGGAATCCATGGTTTCTGCCCCGACCTCAAAAATACCAGGCATCAATGTGGTATCGTAAAGTTGCCTAGGTTCAATCTATAACAGAGTGGAAAAAAAACTACATTCAGACATGAATCAAGATATGTATGTGCAGCATGATCCTATCAAGTTTAATTCTAAAATACTAACTAATGGTTGATAGGTGCTTTTTTTTTCCTGACAAATAAAATTGTCCTATTGCATTTAGACCAAGTACAAAACTGTATAAATTGCATAAGAATGCACATTTTTTTTTAAAAAAAAAAAACATAATTTTTTTAGAAAATCCAACTCCTACATGATGTAATTAAGAACCTTTTTACAAGGTTCAGTTAAAGTACAATATGATTTAACTGGGGAAAAAAAAATACATAACTGTAACACACACACACAAAAAAATCTAATTTTTTATTTAATAGTGAGTACACCTTCTCTATACTCTCTCTGTGTTTTTGTTGTGACACAACAGAGGCTGTCCTTTGTCTTTTAACAGCCAACAAGGAGAGGGGGCGGGGGGTTATTACATGTATTAACATTATTATTAACTCATTGACAAGAAATATGAAATTAATAATGAGGAATGTAATTTCCTGTAAATAACGCTTAAAATTGCCATGAAAATATGCCTTTAAAGACATTTTTTTTATTAAATGTGCCCAAACATCTTTGAAAGGCGGAAATATAATTTTACTAGACAAATAAATATCATCATGTAGCACTCAGAGTATGTTCAATATGGCTTTAATTGTTCAAGAATTAAATATACCACAAAACTAAAAAAAAAAAATTCATGAAAATCCAAGCCCGACTTATAATTCATTGTAAAAAAAAAAAATCTCCTTATATTCATGCTGATTTCTGAAATATTTTTTTCTTATTTCTTTCTGCGAACAGATCACAGTAGTTGCCCAGCCTACACGTGGCAAAAAGATATCGAGTCTCAAGCTGTCCGTGATGACCACCTCGTATCAGAGCAAATCAAATCAAAACTTTAAATGATAAATAATTGACATATCATGATGTTAGGTTGTTTGTTGTTATATTTGTATAAACATGAACTGTGCAATCGGGATGTTTAATATGTATTTTTTCTTGTTTTCAAAATTTATTAAATGTACATAAGCAAATATTTTCTGTTCTATTTTATTTTGTAAAAGATGTGCATATGATTGTCACTAGCCTAAATATAGGATTTGTTTGATTTTTTTGTTGAAAATATTCTGAAACAAAATCAAAAATTTATTTTTGATTGGACTCAAAGATTGGTTGTTGTTTTAATAAAATTTAGATAAGTAGCGTAGGAAAGGTTGTGTAGCTGCACAGGACGCAAAATGAAGAAGGGGGGCCAAAATAGCATTTTCAAATGTCTTTGCACTTTTCACAACTTATCTGGAGAGGGCGCCAAAAAATCCAGGGCGCTGTAACAGATAACTACGGCTCTGATTAATGTATAACAAACTTTATAGGTAAGTGGCAGGATAAAAAACTATAAATAGGCCTACAGGTTATTAAAGATTAATGGCTGAGAAAGCTAGGTTTCCAATGATACAAACTTAAATACTTCCTGCCAGAGTTAAAAAAAATTAATATTTATTCCAGTCTAAGATTATTAAACTATTTAGTCATCTTCTTTTAAATATTATGGAGAATACTAGCTGTACCCTGCAAAACCTTTGCATAGAGTTTTAGCCTTGATCTGTAGGCTAGGTTATTTTTGGTTTCGGGCAGATCTGATTTTTTTCATGATTGTATTTTAAACTGGAATACAGTTGTATTAATTCTTTATTTTCGATTTAACGCAGAACCCAAATTGCTATTATTTAATTAAATATTTAAATGAGATGAAATGATTAAAAAGATTATTTAGCTAAAATAAAGGCAGACTGGAATTGAACATGCATGGCATACATTTTTTCAGACGTATATTTTTAAACAGGTAAAAAATTCCATATAAAAAACTATTACAAAATAGAGAATAACCTTTTATTTATTAAAATTAAAAAACATCCTTCATTTTTTAAATGTTTTGTTTCTTTTCTGATTTTATTTTTTATCACGCTTAAATGTCTTTTTGTGAGTATAGCTAGGGAACTGAATTAGTTTTTATGATGATTTCACCCATGTTCTACACCAGCAGGCATGCATGGTTTCTGAAAATGTTTTGTTTCATTTGATTTTTTTTTAATTAAAAAGGAAGAACAATTAATAGTTTAAATATTTTTTAATGTAAAATTTAAAGAGATAAATGCTTAGTTCATACAAGAAAATTGATTGTGCTGTAAAAAAATCATTTGTTTATTTAATTTTGTAAGATGATTAGAAAATCATAATTATTTATAAGATGACTCCTTCGGCCATTGGTCAGTTTCACTTACAGGTGAAACTATATACAATAATTTTTTTTAACTTTTGTTAAAACATCCATTCTAAATTTGTCTTAGTTTTGTTACGTTTGCAAGTAATAAAATAAAGCCCAAAAGGTATCCTCAAATGATATACATCCATTAGCCAAACTGGCAGAAAGTTAACATCAAGTTGTTGAAAAAAAATTTTTTTTTATTTATTTGTACATAATTATTGTCAAAACAAAAAAAACACAGCATTAAACCAATCAAATGTAATTTACATTAGTCATAAATAATTTACAAAAAATACTCTTCACAAAACCAATGTTACCTACAACACAGAGTTCACGGACATACACCACAGAGTTCAAGGACATACTGCAAAAAATATCTTTATAAATAATGGTAAGAAAAAAAACATTTTGTAAGACTGATTGGTTGAATCCCTTGTGAATAAAAAATAGCCATTGCATTTCAAATTCATGTAATATATTTATTGCAGGACAAATATACATGTAACATTCTACTCACTTAACTTCAGCTCTAGCTTTCTTCTCCATTCACCAAACATTTTCCTAACTTAAAAATCAGCCCTTGCTTTCTTCTCCGTTCACCAAACATTTTCCTAACTTAAAAATCAGCCCTTGATTTCTTCTCCGGTCACCAAATGTTTAACTAACTTAAATATCAATCCTTGATTTCTTCTCCGTTCACCAAATGTTTAACTAACTTAAATATCAATCCTTGATTTCTTCTCCATTCACCAAATGTTTAACTAACTTAAATATCAATCCTTGATTTCTTCTCCGTTCACCAAATGTTTAACTAACTTAAATATCAATCCTTGATTTCTTCTCCGTTCACCAAATGTTTAACTAACTTAAATATCAATCCTTGATTTCTTCTCCGTTCACCAAATGTTTAACTAACTTAAATATCAATCCTTGATTTCTTCTCCGTTCACCAAATGTTTAACTAACTTAAATATCAATCCTTGATTTCTTCTCCATTCACCAAATGTTTAACTAACTTAAATATCAATCCTTGATTTCTTCTCCGTTCACCAAATGTTTAACTAACTTAAATATCAATCCTTGATTTCTTCTCCGCTCACATCATCTTGCCAGGAATAAGCTGGAGTCTTATCATGCTCTGTAAAATAATGAGAGAATAAAAATAATTTAACAATGCTGCACTTGGGCTGCTGACCGACTCATTAGGGTGTCAAATACATTAAATGTTTTCACCCATCTCATTCTAAAAAAAATGTCATTTGAGTTAATGATGTTCCATCCTACGAAATCTTCCTTGTTTGATGGCAATGTTCCTTTGACTCATTGGGATTTTTTTTTGGTAAATTAGGTCAAATGACTTCATGATCAATGAATTCATGATGAAATAAACCAATTATTTTTTAGGTTTGATTCTCTCTTTCTTACAAAGAAGACTGGAACATATTATATTTGTCTGGGACTTTGACCTTTAATATACCTATGTAATGAGATTTCTGAGTACACTAAATTTCATTTTACTGATGATACATGACTATATAGTCAAGTGATTATAAGTGACACTCGATGGGCAAAGTAATCATAATTTGATAACCATAATTATTTTCATGCTTGCCTATTATTTCAACAGAACTCTTCTTACCAGGTACAGTATATGTGGGACAAGAGTACAGACTCTGGCCAGCATCAACTTTTAAGGTTTCACCGGTGATGAAACTTGCTCCTGGTGATAGTAGAAAACACACTGCTGAAGAAATCTGGAACGTTATGACAAACGAGTTTTTTTTTAAATTGACCAATCAAAAAAAAAAAAAAAAAGAACAAAAAAATTGTAATGAATAACATCACAAATGAAAACAGTGGGAGACACAGTGGTAATCAGGCTGTGAGCCTGACGTGTGGTGAAGGTAACATGTTCAAATCTTCCCAGATTCCTGTTACTTCAAGCCTTTATGACCACCATTGATGAGGAATATATGTATATATAAGGAAGGGTTGCCACAAAAACTGATCAAGTGGATTCAATAAAGGTAACACCTCTAGTGATTAACAGCCTCAATGAAACGAGCTAAGGAAAGTTCAGTGTGAGGGACACTGGCTTCTTCATGGAAATAGGTGAATGACCCCCCCCCCAAACCATGTGCTAGAATTAAGTTTAAAATCACAGTTAGCATTACTAACAATGTGCAGTTCAGGGCCTGCACAACAGTGATCAATATCGAAAGTCCTATTGTTTGGGGGGGGGGGGGGGGAGAGAGACTTAATGAAAACTTACACCCTTATTTTATAAAGATGAAAAAAAATTTAATAAATGTTTTTTTTTTTTATTTGGTAAGGGGAAAATAAATATCGTTTATATTTTCAAAAGGTGGTTTTTTAATATTTAATTTAAAAATACTCAAAGAGAAAAAAAGAGAGAGATTTAGTGTATCGATGAGAATGACTTATTAATTTAATTTATGTATGCATTTTTTTCGAAATAAAGCAATAAACCTTTTTAAAAAAATATTAAAACTATTACATTACATGGATTTAGTAAATTCATATAGAATTTTTAAAAATAAGAAATTCTAGTTAAAGCAAAGAGGTAATTCTGTTGCTAAACCTTGCAAAAAATTAGATCGCATTAACTCCCTTGTTTATTTCTTCAGACAAAATTTTACGAATATAAAACATTTTGTTAAACATGAATACAGTTTAATTTAAACTTGAACAAAAATGCTTTTAATTAAATTGCTTAATTATCTTTGGATACCAACATATAATGTACGAAATGCACAAGGAGACAGAAAAAAAAAACTGATGCTGTCGCTCCATCCCCCCACACCCCCCCCCCCCATTTTAGTGTAACAAATTTTTAGTACATCAAATAAAATTACAATTTATCACGAATTTTGTTATAACGACATTTCACTGTAATAAATTTACTAAGCTACCGGAACAAAGTAACAATACATTATAAACTAATAAAAAAAATATTAGCATATTAAATCAATACTGCTGTGAAAATCTTGTTTAAACACTCTATTGTTTTGTTATTTTTTTTAAATAACTTTTATTTGTAAATATTTTATCCAGGGCTTTGTGCAAAAAATGTCAACTAATTCTCAGTACTAAATTGGTTTTCAAAATTAACTGAACAGTTTAAAACATATGAAATATCTTCATAAAATTTCAATTTTTTAGAATACAGTATATCAATGTTTTCAGTGCTCTTTGAATATTTTTTTTTTGCTAAGCTAATAAAGTTGTTATACTTTTTCTCTAAATTTTTATCCTAAGAATGAATCTGATAGTTTTCTAGTTGTTCTTTATGTTTGTTATTGTTAATTTTTTTTGATTTCACAAAATTTTGTATACAGACCTCTTCAACTGTACCAAGTCTGTGCATAGGAACTTTTGTCTTGATAGCATCAAATATTTTAACATCACCGTAATTGGCAGCAGCAGTCTCAGAATAAATGGAACTGCCCTAAATAAAATAGAAACATTAAATGGACAGGTTATATTATATGTAAGAATAATTAGGAATAAAGAAAGAAATAATCATTGCTACAGTAATCAGTATAAAGCAATCCATTTTTTTTTCTAAAATTCATAGCCAATCCTACTTTCATTGATCCTTTGATGTAATAAAAAAGTGAGTTCCTGACTTAAAAAGTAAAGAACAGAAAATGATTTTTTTTTAGTTATGGGTTTCAAAAACCAACTCACAGGTGCCACGCAATTAATTCTGACTCCGCTATGAATCCACTCTAAGGACAAGGTTTTGGTTAAATTATCAACCGCTGATCTGGCTGCACCTGTGTGGCTAAAATTAAATGGGTTATTATTATTATATAAATAAAAGTGCATTGTTTAGCTTGTTTAGGGCATGATATTCAATTTTAATAATGCCAATATACTTTTTTCATAAAGACAAAACTTTACACAAATATCAAGAGCGTAAAAAAAATATATAATACATGTCGCAGGATCTTAAGCTAAGAGGATATTTTCGGAACACCTGTCTTTGGAATTATGGTCACAAAATATTAATGATTTACTGTACTTTCTAAATCAGAATTACTAAATCCCTTGAAGAATATGACATCAAATTAAATTGTTACA
>JAGDYQ010000108.1:3536109-3547078 GCA_021962125.1 Bulinus truncatus | reverse complement strand
ATATAACTCCCTTTGGGTTTCTGGGAATATGTTGTTGTGATTGTGATGATCCTTATTTTATTACTTTTTATCATTGTTATACTTTTTGTCGTTCAGTGCAATCTACAAATAACAAAATGGATAAATAAATGTAAAAATAAAAAAAATAAAAATATTTAAAATGTAATTACCTCTCGAGATATCAGGCACCACTTGTGAAGTTTCGTTCATTTTTTGTGAACATCGATGGACAAATGATTATGTCGTTTTAAGTGTGATTTAGATTTTTTGTTGTTTTTTTAAATTTATACATATATATATACACACAAATATATTTAATCATTTCTCATCATGTGATATTTGTATAGTTCGATTGTTATGTCGGTGGCATTGTCAGAAATGTGTTGTTTTACAACCAGATGTAAGTGCACAAATGTAGAATAACTTTTTTTGATGCATTGTGAAGATCTTTTCTAAAATTTGTATTTTCTAGTTAACCAAACTGAAGATTAAGTTTAATTCAACTCATTTACAAAAGGGTTTACTTATTTAATTTGCATGTATTAGACATTTTTGTCCAAATTCAAAAAATAATGAATTTTTTTTTAGGGATGTGTTTTTGTATTTTGTAAATGTTCCTAGAAAATTAAAATTAAAAACATTAAAAATGACTGAAAACATAACTAGAAATATATATATATACATATTATGAAAGGGTAAATCATGTAGTAATATATATACATATATATATATATATATATATATATATATATATATATGTGTGTGTATGTATATATATATATATATAGAGAGAGAGAGAGAGAGAACTGTGTTATCCAAAGGAAGTAGGATGTAAAATTGAATGAAGTGAATGATTATGCTTTTGTCTGTACTTCACCCAAATTTGATCTAATCTGTCCCTCTCTCATACACCCTTATATTTAGTACAATCAAATGTCATCACAATGTTTTATTTCTTCTTCATTGCAATGCATCCCCTACCCGGCCCTCTTTTTTTTTTCTCAGGGGTTCATTCTCACTGACAAACACACACACACAGACACACTCACTGATCATCCCTCCTATCCTAGATGAGTCTCTTAGCGATCCACGTGTTCTATTTTTATACTTTGTCACATGACCTGCACCTGAACATGAATGTTGTAATAAATCTGATTATACAGATGGTTGAAATTATTTCCTATTTATTATTGAATTGTGTTACGACTTCATTTCTTTCTTTTTTATTTTTTACATAACTTGATTTTTTTTTTTTCATGTGTTCAAACCAAGTGTGTTGTACATGTAATAATTAAAAGATGATAAAAAAGACTATTTATAGAACTGCTATTGGTTCATGTGTTTTTTTTTAATCATGTTATATTTGTGATTTATGTACCAAGAAAAGTTTCCCTTAACCCGATAGTGACATCGGGTCAGATGAAGTGTAAATTTCATCAAGGTGGGTAAACTTGGGGGGGGGGGGGGCCTTTAAATGAATTTAACCAGGATCTGGAAAGATCCCGCTAGTTCTCATCGAGGATCGACCCAGGACTCTTAGTTACTTGTATGTACATGTGTGATCATATATAGTTATTATATTAGATAGACATGAAGGGAGGCATACAGGCTGCAAGGTTGGTAGTGAGTCAGATAGTGACCTGGATTTGTGGCTAGTAACTTGTTAGTCAAGTAGGTAGATAGGACCAGGCCCGTAGCCAGGTCAAAGTAAACAGGGGGGCACCTTTACTTTTTCTTTATTTTTTCCTCTTTTCTTCTTTTTTAAGCGGGGGGGGGGGTACTCCATACCTAGCGGAGGGGGCACGCCCTCCCACTGCCCCTCCCCTGGCTACGGGGCTGGATATGACGTGCAGAGAGACACATGTAGTAAACATATCTATGAAGACTGATAGATAGATAGATAGATAGATAGATAGATAGATAGATAGATAGATAGATAGATAGATAGATAGATAGATAGATAGATAGATAGACAGACAGACAGACAGACAGACAGACAGACAGACAGATAGATAGATATAAAGATAGATAGATAGATAGATAGATAGACAGACAGACAGACAGACAGACAGATAGATAGATAGATAGATAGATAGATAGATAGATAGATAGATAGATAGATAGATAGATAGATAGATAGATAGATAGATATAAAGATAGATAGATAGATAGATAGATAGATAGATAGATAGATAGATAGATAGATAGATAGATAGATAGATAGATAGATAGATAGATAGATAGATAGATAGATAGATAGATAGATAGATAGATAGATAGATAGATAGATAGATAGATAGATAGATAGATAGATAGATAGATAGATAGATAGATAGATAGATAGATAGATAGATAGATAGATAGATAGATAGATAGATAGATAGATAGATAGATAGATAGATAGGTAGATAGGTAGATAGATAGATTAGACAAGCAGACAAATGAAAGTGACACGGTATGTAGATAAAGACAGTAATTGTGGAATCTGTTTGTGAATACATTTTTAACATTCTCAATGTATTATTTAGTGAAACACAACAAAATTATAATGGTGGTGGTGGTGGCTTAATATAATTTTTAAAAAAAAAGCTGCACTCGTAGTTTTCATATGTAAAGAAATATTGTAAAACTAATCATACAAACAACAAAACCGTTATCACTTCATATCGGTGACAGTATCACTTCATATCGGTGACGGTATCACCTCATATCGGTGACAGTATCACCTCATATTGTCGATCGTATCACCTCATATCGGTGACAGTATCACCTCATATCGGTGACAGTATCACCTCATATTGTCGATCGTATCACCTCATATCGGTGACAGTATCACCTCACATCGGTGACAGTATCACCTCACATCGGTGACAGTATCACCTCACATCGGTGACAGTATCACCTCATATCGGTGACAGTATCACCTCATATTGTCGATCGTATCACCTCATATCGGTGACAGTATCACCTCATATCGGTGACAGTATCACCTCATATCGATGATAGTATCAGTTCACATCGGTGATCGTATCACCTCATATCGGTCATAGTATCACCTCATATGATATACTTCATTTGGACATAAGAATGGACCAAACAAAAGGGGTGTGGGGGGGGGGTCGATGTGATGAAGAGCTTCATAAAGTTGTTTCTCAATCTGTTCAAAACATAATAATAAAAAAAAGGTCTTTCTGGTTACGCAGTGGCTACGGTACCATCAAGCTGGACTCCGTATTTTTTTTCCGGGTACCAGCGATAGATATTGCTCCACACCCTAACCCTATCCCCAATCCTAACCCTATTCCTAACCCTAATATAATTGCTGGTACCCGAAAAAAAAATACGGGCACCAGCAATATTACTAACCCATATATAATGGTGCTTGATGGTACCGTAGCCACTGCGTTCTGGTCATATAAGAAAAAAGTTCTACTAAGGATCTGAAATAATTTAGGTTTATCTTGGGAAAAAAAATCATTTGAGATAAAAACTTAATAAAAATAGAAAAAAAAAATGGCAACTGGGAAAAAAATTTAACACGAAGAAAGTGGGTCAAAGGAAAATTTCTAGTTAAAAAAACACGTGGTCCAGGATGGGTTATTACACTGAACATAAAGGCCGGAAGTGGTCCAGACCAAGACCTGATGGTTGAAGTGTCCATTGGCTATAAATAAATTAGAAATTAAACGGTATAACATAAAATACTTCAGAGCGCGGATTGAATCAAACAGTGAGAACGAGCCCTGCTTGGTCCACGGGCCGTACATCGCCCCTTCCCATTCGCTTAAATTAACAACGCTAGAGACACATTTCAAATAACAAATAATGCTTGAGCCATGTGACAATGTCCACTAAAAGCCCTCAACATCAGGGGCGCAACCAGTATGTTGAAGTTGGTAGGGTCCAAAATATTAGGGAAGATGAAAATGGGTATGTCTGCCCCCAAATTTTGGTAGGGTCGAAAACCAGTGGCTTGATTTTTGGTAGGTTCCGGACCCACACGACCCGTACATCGGTTGCGCCCATGCTCAACATAGTTGGCTTGTTGCCGATATAGTACCATGGAGACCCTACGGCGATCAGGCTTATGTATCCCACATGGCGATTTCTAGGTGGCAGAGATGACTGGAGTATTTGGTTAACTTCACTTCTACCCCGTGCCGAAATCATTTTTCACGTCAAAAACATTTCTTCAGCTCTGTGCCTTTAATTTGACACCAAAAATGTCCGCCCAATGTCCACTTTTACTCATTCTATGCATCAAAAAATCGACTATTCGATCATTTTATAGGCTGATTTGACTTAAATACAGTATATACGCACACTGTCGGGATTATATTTTTTTTACGTGTTTATACAATCGCGCAAGGAGACAAAAGTAGACCAAACGATAATGTTCGACAGAATTGAGATTATTTTTATTAATAATAAAAAATTCTCGTGACAATCTGGCCTATTTCATACTGATTGTCACTCCACCCCCACCCAGTGGCACCCACCCACCCCTGAGTGACGTTCAATAACTTCTTGTCCCTGCATGTCTGTCGACCTGTCCCCATTCGTGTATTGATTACCGGTTGGCTGATGCTCGATATAGGGGATGACTCATGGCTTGACCTAGTTTTTCGCCTTCGTGGATTCGTAATAAATAATTGATTTTCTGTTACACGGAACATCAGCAGCAGCTGGGCGACTATTATCTTCTGCTTATGGATAGAAACATGTTAGATCTCTTATCATCATCATCCCTGTCACGGGGATAAAGCTGTCAGCGTTGAGTTTGTTTACCACCAACCCATTTTTTTTAAACATACATGATGCACTCCTTCAACTCGTTTTTTTTCTTTTCTTCTTTGAAGAAGAACGTGAGAAAATCCCCCCCCCCCCCACGTTTTTTTTTACTATGTTATATATCTATGGTTACCACTATTGTGTCAAGAATGTCGTCATACAATTTTAGATCAAAAACGAAATAAACCTTGTAGAAAAAGGAATGTTCTAACCCAGATCTTTCAACTATGATTAGAACCACCTCAAGCAAAACTGGTGTTCCTCGGACCATTTTTTTTACGACTAGGTCACTTTCTCCAACTGCCAAGTCATATGTAACAGATTATATGAATTCTATTTTAATACAAGCAGTCACTTATAACAGATTATATGAATTCTAGTATAATACAAGCAGTCACTTATAACAGATTATATGAATTCTAGTATAACACAAGCAGTCACTTATAACAGATTATATCAATTCTAGTACAGTACAAGCAGTCATTTATAACAGATTATATGAATTCTAGTATAATATAAGTTGTTCTACTAATGCGATCATTAGAAAAAAAAAAGTTTGCAATCATGCAATAAATAATCTTGATAAATTAATTATTATATTTTTTTTCGACGGTCCACTTCATTTCAGGGACGGACCTATACTTTGAGAACCACTGGACCAAGTCAAAGTAGTTCTTAAAGAAACCAAAAAAAAAATAGGGAGGCGCTAGTGGTGTCTCCATGTCCATTGCACTATCGGCTATGGTGGGGATGAAAGAAGGGGCACCATAAAAACCATCCCATTAGTGGTTCATAGGATCCAAGAGATTTCATCTCATCCTTACAGGGACTTCACACACTCAGTGGCTTTGTGGCACCCAGGACGAAATCTAAAAATGCCTCCACAGACCAAAAGTACCGGCGCGGCAGATGCTGCCCTTGACTGTATCCGAGGGCATTGACTGACGGCAAAGTAGTGCCGCACGAGGTGGACCACCGCCCCCTTTTTTCTGCCCCGTGTGAAACTTGATTAACGTCTCGTGAGAACAAAGAATGTAAATTATACAAATGAAATGAGTTTGTTGTCGCCCAGAACGTATTGGGCTATCAAAGAAAATGTCACCCGGGTACTAGGTCTATAAGTATGCTCTCCGTATATCTACCATGGGCGCAACCGATGTACGGGTCGTGTGGGTCCGGACCAGAGATGAGCGGACAGTGGACGCGTCCGCTTTCGGACGCAGATCCGCAGACTTTTCCGAATCCGCGGACTGACAGCGGACGCTTCGTATGGTTAAGTTGCGGACTCGCGGACTGACGCGGATCTTCTTTAGCGTTACCATAAAAAATTTCAAGTCATTTAAACAGCTAAATTTCAGCAATGCGGACGCGCGGACTGACTGCGGACCAATGTTGTAAGATTCTGCGGACGCGGACGCGGATCATTGATAGAAATCCGCGGACGGACGCGGACGCTAAATTTCAAGATCCGCACACCTCTGGTCCGGACCCTACCAAAAATCAAGCCACTGGTATTCGACCCTACCAAAATTTGGGGGCGGACGTACCAATTTTCATCTTACCTAATATTTTGGACCCTACCAACTTCAACATACTGGTTGCACCCCTGATATCTACAGAATATGATATGTTTTATAAATAAGCGACATTGAAATCGGAGAATTACGATGGACAGATTGTGGAATTTGAGCGAAAGGCTTCTGGAAAAAAAAAAAAGACCTACGTGTTAAAAAAAAAAAAGGTTTTAGCAAGGAAAACCTTTATGAGATGATCCCAGAAGCAGAGCCATGGATATCTATTGTGGTGCCCTCCTCCGAATCTGAAAAGAGCAAAAACATTTAACAGCGTTATTTTGGCGCCCCTTCCTAATTCGGCGCCCTTCTTGCTTTACTGCATAGGAGCACTTTTATCATCAGCACATTATCAGGAGGGGCGCTCCCCCATGAAATTCAGTGGTATCTCAGGTTTCGAACTTAATTCGTTTCAGAACTCGAATCAGTCTGTTTTAAGATGAAAGAATAGTTGTTATTTTTTTTATTAACATCCGCAAAACGTAAAAAATAAGCATAATTCACGGATTAAACAAAGAGAAAGAAAACAACCAAATAAATAATGCAGATAAAAAAGATTTTGTCTATTTTTCTTACCAAAAAAAAAAATTACCTTTTTTGCTATTCTGAACTATTTGTTTCGAGAATTTCTTGTCGCTTTTTCTAGGCAGCCGACTGGGAATCTTACTGCAGCAAAGAAACTATACAGGATAATTTTGTCGCGTCCTTTGAGTTGTCCATCGCGTTATCATTCATCTTGTTTACTGCCCTGTAGGCAACAAGTTTATTGGGCTTATGTTTCACATGAAGTCTTCGACGTCTGCCTACATGGTACTGATTTCTTTAATTCTGCAGTTTAAACGGTTCTTATCCTCGGACGACTTTTACTCCTTTAATTTCTTTAACTTTAGTTTGTACGTTACACGATTGTTTGTGTCCAACGTCAAACCTTGGGCTCTCTCTCTCTCTTTCTCTATCTATCTATCTATCTATCTATCTATCTATCTATCTATCTATCTATCTATCTATCTATCTATCTATCTATCTATCTATCTATCTATCTATCTATCTATCTATCTATCTATCTATCTATCTATCTATCTATCTATCTATCTATCTATCTATCTATCTATCTATCTATCTATCTATCTATCTATCTATCTATATATCTATCTATCTATCTCCCCCCCCTCTCTCCCTCCCCATCTCCCCCTTCCCCGCTCTCTTTCTCCCTCCCCCTCTCTCTTTTCTCTCTCTCTCTCTCTCTCTCTCTCTCTCTTTCTCTCCCTCTTTCTTTCTGTCTTTCTCCCTCTCTTTTTTTCTCTCTCTCTCCCTCTTTCTTTCTCTCTCTCTCTCTCTCTTTCTGGCCTTAGTTCGAGGCATTGTTAGTTACCCGAGAAAAAATTCAAAAGTAGCTATTCGTCACCCTATTATTCGTGCCCTGGAGCGCGAGTAAATCGAGACTTCATTGTACATGATTACAATATCTTAATGCTCGTGTTATGAACGTTATAAGCTGAAGCTTGAATGTTTTAACTGTAATCCAGAATATTTTATTATGGATTTGCGAGTAAGTCGGCAGTCCTTTTGCCTTGGGCTTTTATTTTGCCGTAACCATAAAGTACGAATCCTATCATCACCTTTGGTCCCTAAGGGCTCATCGGGGCAGGAGGAATGTAGAATTTAGAATTTATCTGTTTCAATAACCTCGCTCCTCGGCATATAACGGGATTATGTGGTTAGCACAACGTCCATTCGACATTAGTCCCCCGACTTAAGATTAGTTAAATTGTATTAATAAAGATGGCAATTCGTGGGACATGTGATGCGGAGAGACAACAGAAGAATAGTGAAACAATCGCTTAGCTGGGAGCCAACAGGGACAAGTGATGCGGAGAGACACCAGAAGAAAAGTGAAACAATCGCTTAGCTGGAGCCAACAGGGACATGTGATGCGGAGAGACAACAGAAGAATAGTGAAACAATCGCTTAGCTCGGAGCCAACAGGGACATGTGATGCGGAGAGACACCAGAAGAATAGTGAAACAATCGCTTAGCTGGAGCCAACAGGGACATGTGATGCGGAGAGACAACAGAAGAATAGTGAAACAATCGCTTAGCTGGGAGCCAACAGGGACATGCGATGCGGAGAGACAACAGAAGAATAGTGAAACAATCGCTTAGCTGGGAGCCAACAGAAGAATAGTGAAACAATCGCTTAGCTGGGAGACAACAGAAGAATAGTGAAACAATCGCTTAGCTGGGAGCCAACAGAAGAATAGTGAAACAGTCACTTAGCTGGGAGACAACAGAAGAATAGTGAAACAATCGCTTAGCTGGGAGCCAACAGAAGAATAGTGAAACAATCGCTTAGCTGGGAGCCAACAGGAAGAAGGAAAAGGGGAAGACCTTGCGAAACACTGAAAAGAACTTTAATCAAAGAGGCAAAAAATGCCAACATAGACTGACTAAATACAATAGAAAAGTCAGCTCAAAACAGATAGAACTGGAGAGACACGCTGAGAGCCCTATGTGACGTCTAACGGCACAAGAAGGATTAAGAATATAGACATAAAAACGGCACTGTAAATGATTAACCATATATATATATATATATATATATATATATATATATATATATATATATATATTTCGTACATAAAAAACGGATATTTACGAAGCCTAGATTTATTCTCAACTGTTGAATATGATGATATTTTAGCAGTGTCCGTGGTGGTAGTTTTATTATATAGGCTAGTTTAATGTAACCAGTTTTCTTGTGTGGGAGGTTAAATTTAGTCTGCTCCACCGGAAGTTCGCGGGGATTTTAAATTGAACTTGTAAACAAGGTACAAAAGGTAGAAAGTGTAAACAAAATTATAAATTTGTCATAGTGAATTATTTGAATTATGCTTGAACTACTCTTTTAAAATGAATAAAAATATTCCTCCCGCTTACTCGGTTTAGACGCACTGTGCTTAGATAAATGTTTTTGTTTTTACGAATACATGTTTAGACTTGAGTTCTGGGACTTGGTTGGATCACAATCAAGACAAAGTTGTCAAAGTGAATGATTTTCAAATTTTAAAATAAAATTTTACCCACTGTCACAGGTAACGTGGGAAAACTAGAATACCCCAAAAACAACAAATTACTTTTTAGTTATTTGGGTTTGAGTAAAAAATAAGTGTTGTCACATAATCAGAGTTCAAATTAGTTTTATTACTTTTATTAATCGCACTTGTTAGAAGACCACCCAAAACCATTATATTAGGGTATAAGGAACATGACATATATAAATTTTTTTTTTTTCAGAATTTTTTTTTTCAGGATTAGGGTTAGGGATAGGGTTAGGGATAGGGTTAGGGATAGGGTTAGGGATAGAGATAGATATCAATTTGCGCGAAAATCCCCGGAAACAGAAAAAAAAAATTAGCTGGTCGACCGTTTATTTCTAGTAGTCTACCATCTAGATGGTCGTGTAACAAGTGCGTTTATTAATTAGTCTGATATAACTGAAGTATGCACTAAGTCTAATCATATACTGCTATTAATTTGTAGTCCTAAATAAATGCTACACAATTATTTGTCTCTTTTTTACTTTGCTATCGAAATTTTCACTGCAATAACTTCCTGTTTCAATCAATAAATAGGGTTATGTAAAAGGATGTACATTCTTTATTTGCCAAGCAAAAATTTCTTCTTTTCTTTCTTTGGCTCTACAGCCCATTAAGGGCCCTGGCCTGTTTTGCTTTCGTAACTAGTGTTTTTTTTACATGACTGGGTAGTTAGCCCTGTGCACAACCACTAAAGGTTGCCCCTCACAGCCTTGTGGGTAGCTGCTTTTGTTTAAGGTTAGGTCCCTTAGCCTTTGTGGATCCCTCCACTAACTACAAGGCAGTAAGTTGCCTGCTTTGGTCCGCCCCAAGAATTTTATTTCATCGGCACTCACCATATCTGGCGAGCTTTCCCCTATCTGCCACCTGGGAGGCGCCCGATGGGAGTTCGGCCTCTCCACAAGCAGAAATTTCTTCTAGGCTTCTATATAAGTATATTAGCTTTCTCTGTTCAATGCATTTCAAGTTTTCTTTTTAAATTATATTTTAAGTATTGTTTAGTTACAAATATACATTAATTTGAGTCAATGTGTCACATTGTTTACAAATGTGTACAATAATGTACAGATCAAAATTTAGATATTTATTTCGTGTCTATTTTACTGCAATGAATAATATTCTTATATATTAATGTAAACAATTTTCTATTCTGATTGATGTTTTGGTTTTTTTACCATTGTAAAAGCTACACCTGCAAGAAAACAACTCAAGCAGCGGAAATGCAAATGTTCACCGCTCTGCAGCATAAATCCTAACTTGCCTGAATATTTCAATTAGTATGTCATTGTAGCAAAACATATACATAATTTGAAAGGTCTCGATACCAGAATTTCTGAGTAGTGGTGTCATATCTTTAAGGTCTTGAAGACACTATTCTTTATGACAACAGATAAATATCTTAAAATTAATGTATTCCAGCCCAATGAGCACTCCAGTTATATTATAGCGTGGTGCACAAAATGCTTTTACTAGTTATAACATTAAAAGTATCAATAATAAAAATACTACTCT
>JAGDYQ010000108.1:3510276-3535609 GCA_021962125.1 Bulinus truncatus | reverse complement strand
TTCTCTCATCCATTGATTATAGGCTACAACATCGAATATCAGAATATTTGGTAATTAATCTATAAACAAATCTGTTACAGAATAAAACTTTTAAATAATATCTGTTTAGCAGTTTTAATCATGACATGAAAAACTGTAGCTAAGGCAATACAGACCTTCTCTACACATCAGGAAAGTTCCAGTTAGATTGGTTTCAATAACTGCATCCCATCCTTTTAATGTGATATCTTCAGCTCTGCTTAAAAACTGGCCACCACCATTATTGACAAGAAAATCTAACTTCCCAAACGTTTTTAAAGTTCCCTGAAGCAAATTTTTTACCTGTCAAAGAACAGTAATTATATTTAATCAAGACTTACTGCAACAATATTGATCAGCAAAATATTATATATATATATATATATATATATATATATGGCATGACTTGAATTGTAGTATCAGTAAACACTATAGTACATAAAATTTATAAACATGAATTATTTTTGCAAGCAAATACCTAAAAAACATTCCAAATTTTTTTTTTCTTTTGAGATTTACAAATGGGAGATATACATGATTTTTTAAAATGATGAATAAATGTTTCATTACACGAATTGTTACATCTTACATCCTCTTCTGACCTAATGTTGCACTTCATATGATGCACGTTTGAGTCTTGCTTTATATTTATTAGCCATCCATTTAATTCATCAACACTCTGCTGTAGCCGCTCCTCTTTCCTCGATGCTATCATTACGTTGCAGCCTTAAATTGTACAAATTTTTTAAAAGGGTTAAGATTATTTCATAATTTTACTGGACTGTAACAATATAGACAGTTTACAACTAAGTACAAAGTCACAATCACATGGTGACAGTTTTAATAGTTTTAAAGGCACTTGTTACTCGACCCACTAGAGGGTCGACTACTAGCATATGTACGGTCGACCCGTTAATTTTTTCCGGGGATTTTCGCGCAAATTGATATCTATCTCTATCCCTAACCCCATCCCTAACCCTATCCCTAACCCTAATCCTGAAAAAAAAAATTCTGAAAAAAAAAAAATTTATATATGTCATGTTCCTTATACCTTAATATAATGGTCACTAGTGGGTCGAGTAACAAGTGCGTAGTTTAAATTACCGCAGTGGCTACGGTTCGGTCCGACCGAACGCGTATTTCTTTTTTTCGGGTACCAGCCTTACTTATTATTGCATAGCGGCCGAGTCGCTGCACTGAACTATATAACAACATAATTTTTTTTTTTCAGAATTTTTTTTTTCAGGATTAGGGTTAGGGTTAGGGTTAGAGATAGGGTTAGGGTTAGGGTGTGGAGCAATATTATCTATGGCTGGTACCCGAAGTAAAAAAAAAAAACGGGTTCGGTCGGACCGAACCGTAGCCACTGCCTTAAATTACTTAGTTTCAGCGAGGATTCTGACAAATATGGTATTACAGCTGGTTAGTTAAAATAAAAAATCATCTAACCAAGATAAAGAAGTTCCTTTGTTATGCCTTTTCCTATTCCTGTTCCTCCTCCGATAACTATGGCTACTTTATTTCTAAATAAACTTTTATTAAAAATACTTGACATAGCTTTGTTGACAGTGGAAGTCGCCATTTTAAATATTTGTCACATGACAAGGGAGCATTCATTATAGATTAGTGTGCATTTCCAGATCTTTATCTTTGAGTAAGCCATATTTAAAAGATCTATAAAAGATATAGGGAGTTATGTGCTCGCACCTAAAAGCCTCTGACGAGCAGTATTTAAGCAATGCAAATAAACCACAACCACTACCTAAAATCCACAATGGTTCAAATTTCGAATTTCCCTGCACTAGACAACTGAGAATCGCCTACAATTGTTGTAATGTTTGTGAAATACTTCGACCAGTCCAAGTGCTCCAAAAGTTGATGTGTTTTAACCAGGCTTGCGGAGCCGCCATATTTTTTCCGGCTCCCACAAATTTGAGCAGCTTTGAACTGTATTCATTTACCTAAGCCCCAGACGCTTTGCATGGTGGCACCCTGTTCTACTGCTCTGTAAGGTGGCACCCTGTGCTACTGCTCTGTAAGGTGGTACCCTGTGCTACTGCTCTGAATGATGGAGCCATGTGCTACTACTCTGCATGGTGGCACCGCAGATTACAGCTCATGTTTTAAACTATGATCGGTCAAAAACCGACTAGATCGAGTTCTTTCTGCTATGAAATTTAGAATTATTCAATATGGTGTCAGTCCTATATTGGTGTTAACCGGTGCGACACCCCCACAGTGACGCCACTGCCTAGGACAGAATGCCCCCCCCTCCACGGGCCGAGTAATAATTACACAACAGATTACATCTCATCTGTACATGAACACCCGTTCCAGATAAACTTGCCTCGGCCTACAATCGTTGTCGACAGATGAATGCAGCTAACGCAATTACATCAGTGGCGTCACTAGGTTGTGCGGGGGGGGGGGGGTGCGGGCCGCACCGAGTGACATCATTTTAGGGGTGAGACCAAAATAAACAGTTCTAAATTTCATAGCAGAAAAAAATCGGTACAGTCAGTTTTATAATCGATCATAGTTAAAAAAAACATGAGCAGTAGAACAGGGTGTCACCATACAGAGCAGTAGGCAGGGTGTCACCATATAGAGCAGTAGACAGGGTGTCACTATGCAGAGCAGTAGACAGGGTGTCACCATGCAGAGCAGTAGGCAGGGTGTCACCATATAGAGCAGTAATCAGGGTGTCACCAAGCAGAGCAGTAGCACAGGGTGTCACCATGCAGAGCAGTAGCACAGGGTGCCACCATGCAGAGCAGTAGACAGTGTGTCACCATGCAGAGCGTCTGAAGCTTAGGTAAATGAATACAGTTCAAAGATGATCGGATCAATCTATCTTCTTTTCCAAATGTTCTAAAAAAAGGGGGGGGGCGGGGCATGCAGTCACGTGGTTTCCTGAAATCGGAGACGAGACGGAGTTTACAAACTCAGTGTTAATGAAAGCAATATACATCTCCCTGAAATACAGTCAGTAAGACTATCGTATTTATCGCTTAAGTATTTTAAAGTAAAGTATCTGATGTCTAGTGCAGGAAAAATCGAAATATATACCATTCTCATGATGGAAGTCTTGAGGGGGTGACACCCTGAATTTTCCGCAACGGGTGACACTAACCATAGTGACGCCACTGAACGCATGTGCCATTAAGCAGGTCAGTTCACCGACAAGGGAGATAAGATCGACGGGATGTATTTGAGAGAAAATATGCCCTTGCATAAAATTATGTCTTGGTTTAAGCCGTTTGCAAAACACGTGCATTGGAACGTTTCCCGTGAAATCTTTACGGTCTAGTGAATTCTACAGAGCTATATTATATATACATGGATACAGATTTGAATATGGTAAATATTTTTTTCAATGGGTAACCATTGCTTTTCCCACTTATAAAGAAAACCCGTGATTAGACGGGTGGGGGCTAAAAAATGTGCTGGAACTCGTTTTCTCCGTCTCCCCATATGTATGTAGATACGCAAAATGGAAGTCGGCAACAAATGCAAAAAATCATTAACTTAGGGCAATTTTCTAAGGCGGACTAAAGATAGTTGTGGGGCCCCGAACGCAGAAACAAATAGTGGCCCTTTAAAATTAATTGGAGACATAAAAAAAATTAATAAAGTTTGGGCTTTGTGAGCACCCTCTCTCCCCCCAAAAGTCGGGGCCGTTCCTGCCCTATGTCGACAGTCGAGCTCTTTATCATACTGCCATCTGTTACCCCCCCCCCCCCTTGGGCAAATTATGGTCCGCGGGGGGGGGGGCAAATTGGATTTATTCCACATTGAGATTAAGGACTGTATATTGTACAAGCTAAAGCACAGACTATTTTGTTACTTATTGGTACGGGTGTATGACAACAGCAAAATAATGTTTGCAGATAGTCTAACAGTGGCTCCAGGCCCGTAGCGTGCGGAGGGCGGGGCAGGCGGCCGTCCCCCCCCCGCGTTTTGTCTGGCCCCCTCTGCTTATTTGCTCTACTTAGTAAAATGTATTACCTGCCCCCTGCTAATGTCCGGCCCCTGCTGTAGAATGCATGGCTCCTGCTGTAGAATGCCTGCCCCCTGCTGTAGAATGCCTGGCCTCCCTGCTCTAGAATGCCTAGCCTCCCTGCTGTAGAATGCCTGACTCCCTGCTGTAGAATTTTCACGCTACGGGGCTGAGTGGCTCTGCTATGTTATGATTTCCCTAGGACAAGAGTCGGCAACCTTTTGAGACGGAAGAGCCAAAAGTTATAATTTACTATTTTCTCAATTTTTTAAAGAGCCACTAAAATTGTTATTTCAATATTATGGTATTTGATTAGGCCGCAATTTGACATCGAATGAGCTGCAACTTGACATCAAAAGAGCCGCATGCGGCTCGCGAGCCGCAGGTTGCCGACCCCTGCCCTAGGAGATGCTATTTACATCCTAGAAAAAAAAAACTAGCAAGTTACAGAAACTTAATAGATGCAATGGCTATTGAATTCTTTCTAATGGTATATTTACGTTTTACAAAAGTGATACGCCCAGGTAACCAAAAAAAAATAATAAATTGAAAGGGACTAGGGAATAGTAAATTAAAAAAAAAAAGTATAGGTCCGTTTACATATATATTGTCAAATGCTCTAACAAATTTACTAAAGCACAGGCGTATGTTCATAAACACAGCATTTAATGATTTATCTGTAATCTACAACTACAATGGCCACCATTTTACACTGCCGGCTAGTGCTCGATTTAAGAAAAAAAAATTCTGTAGAGCCGGGGATGAAAAAATCTAAAGTAGAGCCGGGGATGACAATTCTCAGTGCCGGGGTTATCCACAGCATCCCTAGCGGCGGCGAGATGCCAACAATTTTTTTTAGGATTTTCAATTTACAAAACATGGACAAGTAACTAATTTATTTTCATCGTGTCTTCGATTTGCATCTTAGACAAAACCAACAAAAATAATAGAAAATTTGGTGAATCTTAATTAACAAAGTTCAAGTTGGTACAAACAAATTTGAAGCGGCACATTAATAGGACAAGTAATGAATTTATTTTTAACAAAAAATGCAAATTTTTCATTTATTCTCTGTTTGTTGAAATCAAATATTCCATTATTAACTCAGTTATTTAAACAAATTATGACGCTGTTCCACAACTAATTCTTTTGTTGGTTTGCCAGAAGGTACATCGCAGACAGAATGCCTGCCGTCTTTTAACCACACTGTGGCATACAACTTTGCATCGACATACTGAAGTGGTGGACCATTAATTTTAATAAACAGCAAGTGTTTGATGGTTTCGACTTCTAATGCATTGCGAAGAGATGTGTGAGTTAAATTCATTGCACTGAATCCTCTCTCGCATTCTGCGCTAGATATTGACAGAACATCTAATCGCTTATAAAAATCATAAAGTTCTGTGTCAGCGTCATGGCCATCCTTTGTCATGCGAAATTGGTGTACTATGGCTGAAGTATGACATGCTTCAATTTGGAAAAATTTGCGAAGTTCTATAGTTTCACGATCTCCATACAATAAAAGTTCTTCAGATTTTTTTTTGGCCAGTTTGCTTTACATAAAACTATCTGCTAACAACCGGACGAGTGTTATTTACAGAGTTTTTATCACAAATAGTGTTGCCTAGTTCAAATCAGCTGATTTTGTCTGAAATTTTCATCTAATATTTGTAGTAATACTATAAAATCAATTCCCTACATTAGGCTAACCTTAAGAAAAATGCAGTGCCGGGGATGAAAAAATTTTCTGCAGAGCCGGGGATAGACGTCATCCCCTTCAGGGATGCAATTAATTAAAGCAGAGCCGGGGATGACAGTCCCGGCGGTAAATCGAGCACTGCTACCGGCTTCATCATCACAACTCTGCTGTTCTTACGTCACAAAGTCACCAGCTTGAAATACGTAAATTATATGGTGCGCTCGTCTACGGGAATTCCACATTCATCGCGCACTTCCGGTGGCAGAGAGAGAGAGAGAGAGAGAGAGACATATAAAAGTATTAGTTTTTAAAAAAAGCACTGCAATCCATGGGTGTTTATAAAATCGTTGTTGAGTGACTTTTTGGTTGCTAAATTTATGTTAACTTGTTCTGACAATGATTTAAGTTTAATTGAATTAAAGTAACTATTTTTGTGTGTGGTAAAAACTGGTAAACAAAGGCCCGGTACCCGGACCGGCCAGTAGGCACACAATTGGAGTTGAAAATGCTGATATATATTTATATTTGAGCGCTTTAAAAATCAGTCTATATACAAAAGTAGCATATCTATGTACTCGAAGTGACCCCAAAAGACATTGAATAGATTATTGTTGCCAAAATACATTTGAGAATTGGGGCACTTAATAGTACATCAAATAAAGTTCATATGTTATATAGTCATCTCAAATAAAATAATCCTCATTATGGTACAACCCCTGACGATTAAACTCTGAATCTAACACCCAACTATAGCCTACATAATTTGCGCACAAAACACCTTATCATTGATAAATCTTAATTCATTAATAATATTTTAATGGACTCCTTTCCAAACAGTTCTTCATGTTATGTTTTATGATGTTCAACATGACGTATTTAAAAAAAGGAGAGACGTGAGTGAGTGCTTGTGTTAAGCGAAACGCTACATGTTTAGCAGATGGTTTATTTACTGTTATACACATTGTAGCATAGTACAATTAACTAAGAAAATATTGCCAACCCAGCAGTGCACAACCTATGAATTTTGGGGCCCGGTGGGCTTGGCCTTTTCGGGTCCCACTGCATTTTGACATTCGACGCCATGACATGTGATAATAAACTTAATATTCAAGTAATAAAAAATTGTGCCCCCCCATGACATGTGATAATAAGCTTAATATTCAAGTAATAAAAAATTGTGGCCCCCCCCCCTCAAGCTGGGGCCGGGGTAACTTTCGAATTTTGACTCCCATCCACCCATCATAAATGGGTTAGTTTGCATTGTCAACATTGTGTACGAAGCTACTCAAACTCAACCCTTATCCTTATACCATTCATTCATGTGACGTAATAGTAAAAAAAATGAAAAATTGTGACGTAGCTTTCGGTTAGTGGTAAAGGGAGATAATTGTATATTAGATATGGAGACATATATTAGAAATAATAACAAACTGAATAAAAATATTACATTATCTTGAGATATTCATGATGTAAAATTCGTTTGCTTTAAAATTTAGATTCTGAAAAATAATACAAAATACTAATTTAACGATTTCAGTAGATATTTTCCGTATGATCGCTTCTCATTTAATAACAAATTGAACACTATAAATACTACATTATTCTGAGATATACAAATAAAAATTTTCTAGATATATATATAGAGAAATTATGGCTACAGTGTCAGTATTACGTAAAAAGCAAAAAAATTTGAATCGGAGAGTATCACAAAATATTTTGGCATGTTTTGTGATCTCTCCTTCCTGGTCTGAGAGACATACCATGATCCACGGGGGATGGATCATAGGGGTTCTCTGGTCAGGAAAAAAACCCATTACTTGCGAGGGTGGTGGTACTGTGGTCAATGAGGACTATCCGAGACCGCAGTATTCACAGCTGGCGGAGGTGACGGATGTGGTCGGCACACAACACCCTTCCTCTCCGTCTCACTCAAGCACATTTCGAGCTGAGGGTACAGGCACACTACACCCTCCCCTCTGTCCGACTGGCAGGAAAAACCTCGTTCCTTGCCATTCTGGCCGATCGGCAGTACACACACCCTGCTGGTCTGGCAAGGATTAAAACCCATCTTTCTGCCATCCCTGCAGATGATAGCGGGTACACTCACCCCGCCGCTCTGTAGGCATGGCAGACGTGCATCAGCGCCGCCAACAGTGCTGGTGTGGTAGGCACACTACACCCTACCATGCTGGCAATGGCGGCGTTAAAAAAAAAAAGTCAGTATTACGTAACTCAAAATTGATAATCATGATTAATCTGAGATCTTTCCATGTTAGACTGGTCTGAGAGACATACTATGGTCTACGGGGAAAAGTCATTGGGTTCTCTAGTCAGGAAGAAAAGAACTCATTTTGCGCAGGTTGTGGTATTGTTGACAATAAAGACTATACGAGACCGTAGTATTCACAGCTGGTGGTGGTGACGGATGTGGTCGGCACACAACACCCTTGCACTCTGTTTCACTCAAGCACCCCTGTGCAGCCTGCCATTTCGGGCTGAGGATTCAGGCACACCACACCCTCCCTTCTGTCCGGGTGGCAGGAAAAACCCCTTGCCTTGCCATTCTGGCCGATCGGCAGTAAACACACCCTGCCGGTCTGGCCATTTTGGGTAGTGTCTTAAAACCGTCTTTTTCTGCCATCCCGGCAGATGATAGCGAGCACACTCACCCCACAGCTCTGTAAGCATGGCTGAATTGCATCAGCGTCGCCAACAATATTGGTGTGACAGGCACACAACACCCTATCAATGCTTGCAATGGCGGCGTAAAAAAAATAATGTTTATGAAATTTGATATTATCGCTTTCATTGCCCATGGTATTGAACTTGGCGGTCGAAAATATTATTACGCTGGTTTACCTGTTTCTACCAAGCCTGCCGTGTGCATCAGTGTAGGGTACTTGCTCACCTCGTCACTCTACATTTGGCAGGACCAATGTCATAACTGGCAGCCAAGTAGGATACAACTTGCTAGGTTGGCCAGTTGGAAGACTTATCATGACTGTTTAGTAACATAAAGTAAATGTTCTGCCATCTTTGTAAATTATATGCCACCATGTTGTGGGCCAAACACGATCTTGTGTGACAGACATGATCTCGTGTAACAGACGCGAATTCGTGTGAAAGACACGGGATTGCCGCCAGAGCAGGAATTGATTTTTTCTATTTATGGATATACATACGGTAAGTTTTATTTCATTTAAGCATATTGGACATGATTCTTAAGTTGACACAAGGTCGTTCGGTCTATGAAAGTCTGAGGCCCGATTCGGGAATAACTTACTAGCAACGATTTGTTGATATCTGCTGTAAAAAGCCCACAATAAAATATTCAAGTACTGGGCCTCGTAATGGCGCGGAGACCGATGGTGGGGGGAGGAGTGATCCATCTTCATACAATCGGGCCTACTTTTGTCAGCGCTCAAGTTTCTCAAAAGCAGGTAAGGAAATCGTGGAGCTTATTAATCAAATAATCTTACAAATAAAACCGTACGCTTAAAAAAAAATAATACATGAAAACTGATGTTTAGTAACCATCCGCTTTTTTTTAACCACACAAAAAACAAAATGTTTTTATTTTTACAATATTATTTTTGCTTTTGTTGTGTTTAAATTATTTGTATGCGTTTTGTTTTCAATGAAGTTGTCAAATTTCACAACACTAGGAAAAATTGGAATTTTCTGTAAAAAAAAAAAACAGTGCCGCCTTTTTAAGTTTGTTGTAGGCCCGTAACACGTTTGGATAGACCAGACATAGTCAGACTACGGTCAGTTAAACCGTTTGAGGGCGTCTGTGGTCAGCGGGAATCTTCGACATCATTCTTTTTTTTATTAAATATGTCGTCGTTGTTGTTGTTATTATTATTGTTGTTGCTGTTGTTTTCAAAATTAATAATGTAATATAAGGGGGGAAATACAGTTTTGTATGCTCCCAGGCCTCAGGCGACCTTAATCCGGCTCGGATTTGGGGATATAACCATCCTATTTGTCATGTTCTTTCAAGAATCACCGCAGCTGCCGACCATTTATGTCATGGGTATATTTCTTTATTGTAGAAATTACTTGTTGTATGTATAGTTGTATGTATAGTTGTATGTATAGTTGTATGTATAGTTGTATGTATAGTTGTATGTATAGTTGTATGTATAGTTGTATGTATAGTTGTATGTATAGCTGTATGTATAGTTGTATGTATAGTTGTATGTATAGCTGTATGTATAGTTGTATGTATATATTTTATTCTGCGGAGCCCCCGCCTCTGAGAAGGTGTATACATTCTATTTTTTGTAGTTGGTAAGATTTGCCAATCTCTCTTCGGAGGTGATTCAGCTAATTAGTGTTGTTTTCGTCGACGAAAACTAAAACTAAAACCTTCGTTAACGAAAATGTTGAATTTTCGTCAACGAGAACTAAAACTAAAACTAAAATTAGCAGAAAGACTAAAACTAGACGAAAACTGAAATAATTACAGAAAAAACGAAATAAAAACTGAAACAAAAATATGACCTGGGACTAAAAAAAACAACTAATGTGCCTAGGGGCAAAACTAGAATCCTGAAAAAAAAAAACGGCTTCGCTGTTGGTCTACTGGCAAGTGGAACTGGGAACATACATTAACACGTGTCACATTCTAAACCTATAAAAGAAATGTTCTTCTTGCTTGTAATGTAATACTCAGTGTATGGAATACACGGTATTGTTTAATATATATATATATATATATATATATATATATATATATATATATACATATATATAAAACCACAGGTATCATGTTGATTTGTATGAACCGAATGAAGACAGGGTCTCAAAAATCTATGGCAGTGATTCTCAAATATTTTACGATTCGCGACCCACTAGAAAAAACATGTTTGTTTGTTTGTTTGTTTGTTTTGCGACTCACCTAAAAAAATGAACAAAAAAATGATATATGGGTGGAGGGTAAGGATGTAGAAGGATGTAGATCAACTACAGTGGGGGGGGGGCAATGCACGGACACCTCAACATACATATTTCTCCATAGTTGCCTATCCTTCGCGGTTACCTTTATTTTATTCACTGGTGTGTGAAGGGTCCATGAAAGGATGAGATGAAATCTCCAAGAGCCTATAAACCACTAATGGGACGGTTTTTTAATGTTGCCCTTCTTTGTTCTCCCAACCATAGACGACAGTGCAATGTGCATGGAGGCAACACGGGAGATATAGCGGGGACTTAAGCCATGACCTGGAATATCCATTGGTCCTAACCGGAGATCGAACCACGGACCCTCCAGGTCGACAGAAGGGAGCTTCCCCACACGACCATCCGCCCATCTTCATTCATAGGTGTGTGAAGTCATTGCAAGGATGAGAGGAAATCTCTTAGATACCATGAACCACTAATGGGACGGTTTTTATGTTGCCCTTCTTTCATCCCCACCATAGCCGATAGTGCAATGGCCATGGCGGCACCACGGGAGATATAAAGAGAACTTGAGCCAAGACCTGAAAATTTATTGGTAGCCCTGTCTATGTCATCGTACGTTGATTGATTTGTTATATAAATTATATTTAAAAGTGATATATAAATATACGAACGAGAAGATGGGAATAGATCAAACAGCTTCTAAACGGGCCTTACGTGACACGCGGGCGATAATTTGTGCACACCTGTCCTTGAAGTAACAGTATCTCGATTGGGGGGGGGGGGGAGAGGAGAGAGAGGGGCGTAACGACCTGTAGATATCAGGCTCAATCTTCCTTCTTTTTTTTTTAGATCCCTGCGAAAATTCCACCCAGCTTTAAAGGAGCTACCTACCTTACATTAGTTCGGGGGTAGTAAGTGTGGCTGGGGCGGTGTGGCATAAGAACTTGAGAATCTTTAGCTCAACAGTCAATTTTAGTAAAATTACTTTTATGTGGGGCATTTTATGACAGATTTAGAGGGAAAGAGATGGGGAGGGGGGGGTCATACCATTACACGGTTTTGTTCAATATTTTTAAAAATTTTTTTTTTAAGTGTTGTTTGTTTATTTTGTAAATAAATTCAGGTGTGTCAGCACACAACTCATTCAGTTGATCAAGTAAAGATTACCTGTACTTTTACCGGTAGGAGAGACTACTTTAACGAGTTCACTTTCGTAATTAAGTTCAAAAAGGGGAGAACATTCTTAAATCTATATATATATTTATAAAAATGAAAAGTTATTTTTTTATTTCATTTTTGTTATTGTTGCTGCTGTTGTTGTTGTTGTTGTTGTTGTTGTTATTGTTGCTGCTGCTGTTGTTGTTGTTGTTATTGTTGTTGTTGTTGTTATTGTTGCTGCTGCTGTTGTTGTTGTTGTTATTGTTGTTGTTGTTGTTGTTATTGTTGCTGCTGCTGTTGTTGTTGTTGTTATTGTTGCTGCTGCTGTTTTTGTTGTTGTTGTTGTCTAATGTTGTTGTTGTGGTTGTTGTATGTTGTTGTATAATGTTGTTGTTGTCGTCTAATTCTGTTGTTGTTGTTGTTGTCTAATGTTATTGTTGTTGTCTAATGTTGTTGTTGTTGTTGTTGTATAAAGTTGTTGCTGTTGTCGTCTAATTATGTTGTTGTTGTTGTTGTCTAATGTTGTTGTTGTTGTCTAATGTTGTTGTTGTCTAATGTTGTTGTTGTTGTTGTTGTTGTCTAATGTTGTTGTTGTTGTTGTTGTTGTTGTATAATGTTGTTGTTGTTGTCGTCTAATTCTGTTGTTGTTGTTGTTGTTGTCTAATGTTGTTGTTGTTGTCTAATGTTGTTGTTGTCTAATGTTTTTGTTGTGTTGTTGTTTTTGTTGTTGTTGTTGTTGTATAATGTTGTTGTTGTTGTTGTTGTCTAATGTTGTTGTTGTTGTTGTTGTTGTATAATGTTGTTGTTGTTGTCGTCTAATTCTGTTGTTGTTATTGTTGTTGTTGTTGTCTAATGTTGTTGTTGTTGTTGTTGTTGTTGTTGTCTAATGTTGTTGTTGTTGTTGGATTTTTTTTAGTTGTTATTGTTATTGTAACTGTTTATGAAAAGTTGTTTTGCCTTAAACTTGTAGATGGATAGATAGACAAATAGATTAATAGACAGATAGATAGACAGACATACAGACAAGTAGAAAGATAGATAGACCGATATATATAGAAAGATAGATAGATAGATAGACTGATAGACTGATAGATAGACAGACAAATAGATAGATAGATAGATAGATAGATAGATAGATAGATAGATAGATAGATAGATAGATAGATAGATAGATAGATAGATAGATAGATAGAATAGACATTCTACTAATTTATCCGTCCTAACAACGCCAAGGTACTGCTACAGTTAACGACCATAAAACTCCCTACTTGAAATACAATACTAAATAAACCAGGGCTAAAAGCTAAGACAACATGAGAAGACTTTGAAGCACTAGTTCCTGAACTTTCTGTTATACTCCGGTTGCGTCCTTTGTTTGACAACGAGCCGGCAATATCGGTTAAAAATGGTGTACTATTAAGTTAGCAAACGATTTAAATTTGCATATATTCACGTGCACACTAGCTCAATATTGGGCGCTTACAAGTGGAAATTATGAATTCATGGATTTATTTTGAATTTATAGATTTGTGCATTCGACTGGAACAAAAAATGTTTTTTTAGTGTATGGATTTCTTCGCGTGGTTTTATGGAATATATATGAATGTGTTTAGAAAAATATGTTCACCTATTTATATATATGCATTGATATTCAAAAGGCCTACTGAAATTTCGTGTAGTTAACAGCAGTAAGTAAAGTAGTTTACATTACACATCTCTTTAAATTGTTCTTCGGTGTAAATATACAGTGCCTTTGAGTCAAATTGATGCGCACCATCATATGCCGAACTGGTGCAACGACTTCTCCCGAGCAGAGCCCGGCTCTAAGTTGAGTTTAAAACATTTGATCCGTTTCTTTTATTATTATTATTATCATTACATTACTTTTGATAACAAAATTGACTTTTAAACACAGATTGTAACTGACGACGGTTTTTTTTTTGGCTAATTATACGTAGATAGCTCTTAAGTAAATAAATAGAATAAACTTGAACGCTACTCTTGTGAACATGATGCGTGGCCTCCCCTGAACTAGTGTACTATGGTGGAGTGCACATTGAGTACAATTAGTACTGTGCAGAGCGCATTAGCCGCCCCCCACCCTGCGTTTTGCCTGGCCCCTCTGCTTATTTGCTCTACTTAGTAAAATGTATTACCTGCCCCCCCCCCGCTATTGCCTGGCCCCTGCTGTAGAACGCCTGGCCCCTGCTTTAGAATTTTCACGCTACGGGCTGCGCATGAGTATCTGTGTATATTGTGTACAATTATTAATGTGCAGAACACATAAGTATGGGTTTACGTTGCGTACAATTCCAAATGTACAGAACATGGCGTCCGGGGGGGGCGGGACCCCTTGCGTTTTGTCTGACCCTTCCTCCCTCTGCTTGTTAGCTCTACTTAGTAACATTTATTTCCTGCCCCCTACCCCCGCTATTGGCCTGGCCCCTGCTGTAAAATGCCTGGCCCCTGCTGTAGAATGCCTGGCCCCTGCTGTAGAATGCCTGGCCCCTGCTGTAGAATGCTTGGCCCCTGCTGTAGAATGCCTGGCCCCTGCTGTAGAATTTACGGGGCTGCAGAACACACTCGTTAATGTGTACACTGTCTAGATCAGGTATCGTGGGGCACGAAATGGGCTCATAAATGGGCTGACAGAGGGGCCCGACCAGGAACGAATGGATAGATTGTTTATGTGAACGCGAATGATCTAAATGTACTTAAAATGCGCAGGTTGGATCAAACAGCCGGACGGGCCGTTATTGGCCGATGTCTGGCCCAGGCCAATGATGAACCGGTGCGGCTGAGTGTTGATATTAGTTCCACTCCACTGAATAATTCGTTGTTGTTGTTGTTATCATTTATTTCGTTAAGTTATTCAATTACTTTTAATTCACCAAATCGTGTCCTATTTGACTATTGGTGCTGCTCTCCATGTTTAGTATTTCGTTTACTCATCGACCTCATGTTTGTTGGCCACCTTCTCGTACGGACAATCGTGTAAGCAAGCGCATGTGTGTAAATGTATTAATAGGCACTGATAATTGTCACGAACCAGCGCGTGATATGCTGAACACAATTATGCAAATGTACATAATTAATATTTTTATCTCTTCTTTTTTTTTTTTTATTTTACCCTCTTTTCAGTCTCATTAGATCAAATTCGTCGTGATGAAAGACATAGTAGTCATTCACTACTAATAGTAAACACTATCTTTAGATATTAACCGGTAATATTTACATCTTAAAAAAAGAGGGGAGGGGTGGGAAACTAGATTTTTTTTTAAGTTGAAAGAAGAGCGATTGAGTGTGTTTTTATATTAACAAATATAAATTATACATATATAAGTTATATATAATTCATATAAGTTATATATAATTCATATAAGACATATATAATTCATATTAGTCATATATAATTCATATAAGTCATATATAATTCATATTAGTTATATATAATTCATAATAGTCACGAATGAACGAGCGAAGGAGATCAAAATGATAAACGGACCGTGCGTGACCCGCGGGCAATTATTTGCCGATGTTATGTCCTCGAAGTGATTCTCGACCGAGGAGGACGTGGGGTGGCAAGCGCTCGACTGACGACGACCTGAAGATCCTGGGTTCGATCTTCGTGATTTCTTTCAGGTCCAGGCGAGGATTATCAGGTCCAGCCAGCTTTAAAAGGGGTCACCTGTCATCAGGCCCGCCGACAGAAATTTCGGGCCCCCGGGCAGGTCTGTCGCGGGCCCCCCGTGCTGATAATAATATTTTCAAGAGTTGATTGGCCAGCTCAGTCCGGGTCCCTCAAAAGTCGCACTTAAATTCGCCGGGCTCCTGGGCATTTGCCCCCCCCCCTCTCGGCGGCACTGCCTGTCATTAGATGGGGAATAAAGGTGGCGGGGCGTTGTGGTAGTCGCACAGTCCCTTAATATGGCGTGATCCTTCTGGTCTTAAGAACTTGAAAAAACATTAAAAACAAATTTACTGTAACAGTCGATCACTATTTTTATATGGGCAAGCATTTTATAATAGATTTATAGGGAAGAGAGGTGTGGGGGGCATAGCATTACACATTTTTGTTCAATATTTTTATTTCTAAGTGTTGTTTTTTTATTTTGTAAATAAGAAAAAAGGTGTGTCAGCACACAACTCCTGTACTTTTACCTGTAGGAAAGACTCCTGCAACGAGTTGACTTTTCCTAATTAAGTTCAAAAAGGGGAGAGCACTCGTAAATATATTTATATTAAGAAAATTGAAAAGTTATTTTTTCATTTCACTTTTTTTTTTGTTGTTGTTATACTGACTGTTTATGAAAAGTCATTTTGATTTTTATAACGAGAACACTTGTGTCATTAAACGTGTAGATAGACTGACAGACAGACAGACAAACAGAAAGACAGACATAGAAACCAACGACAGACACTGAAATATTTTTTATAGATAGATAGACAGATAGATAGATTGACAGACATACAGACAAACAGAATGAAAGACAGGCAGAGAGACAGGCACACAAACTGACAGAATGATAGATAAACAGTCTGACAGACAGACAGACAGACAGATATATAGATATATAGATAGATAGATAGATAGATAGATAGATAGATAGATAGATAGATAGATAGATAGATAGATAGATAGATAGATAGATAGATAGATAGATCTCCGCCTATAATACACAGACCATTGCCAGCCCCTAACTCTGCCAGAAAAAAAAAAAAGACGCCATTTTAAAGTAGATTAATTTATTGTTGTACCCGCGGGTTATTGGTTATTGATGTCATAGATCTGTCGAGAACTGATAGGTGCTGAATCTAGACATTTTTTTTTTAAATATATAAAAAGTAGTCCACGAAACGTAATTCAGTTATATTAAGCCGCACAAAAAAAAAGTAGAACGTTTAGCTGTGCACCCATTAGACACTAACCCTCCTTTAACCTTCACTCTGCCCCCCATCCACCCACCCCCACCCCTTTTAATGTCATCTAGTTAAGTAATCCAGTGACACAGATCACTGCAATCATGAAATATTAAGTATTTCAAGATGGCCGTGCAACTGGTTCACCCAAGCGAGTTCACTGTTCATTCAGAATCACCAGCCACATAAAAAAAAAAAGCTAACTATATCCTTTTAAAAGGATTGGTCCAGGAAAGGTAATGTGGGGGCATTTTACATCTCTGTGCGCAAATGTAATCTCAGGCCAAAGGTCGAGCGATCCGCACGTATTGCAGGTAAAGCGCCAGATTGTCGTCGACCTGAGTGTCCCTGGTTCGATCTCTCCAGTGAGGACCAATGAAAAACTCGTGTTAAAAGTTCCCGCAATGTCTTCCCGTGGTGCCTCCATGGCCATCGCACCAACAGATGTAAGAGATTTCATCTCATACTTACAAGGGACCTCAAACACACACACACACACACCGCTCGGTGATCCCTTCCTCACAATGTTCATCTATATTCTAAGGCAAATAGTCAGGTCCCCACAAAGGGTCACCCCAAAGGGATCCACGAAACGATATGGGATCGAGCGATTTTAAAAAAAACAGGATAGTGGTCTTGAAAGGGGCACCACCGCTCCCCCCCCCTTTTTTTCCATCTAAAATTTGTAGAGCGCGTCGGCGCCGCCTTCTAAGCGCCCAACTAACATGACGCCGCTGTCCGCAAACAATGACCTCACGAGATTATTTTCTGAGAATGACTCGTTGGGGGGGGGGATGTTGTGAATACACCCACCACCCCCCCCCACCCACCCCAAAATCAGACCAACCCCCCCCCCCAACCAATCCTTTTTGCCCATCAAAAAGCTCATACCCTAACCTAGTTAGCTGACTAACTTTGTTTTTAATCTATAATGGGAATGGGGGGGGGGGTGAGCGGGTGAGGGGGGAGGGGGTTCGCAACGTAAAGTCCTCTAAGTGTTTACCAGTTTTAGAAATAAATAGTATTTATTAAAAACCTGAAGAAGAGAAATGTTTGCGCAGTGCAGTATATGTATGTATATATATACATAAATATATATACTGAACTGAACATAGAATCAGGCTGACTGTAATAGCACATAATTTAATTTTATTGTTCATGCTGTTTGTTTGTTTTGTTTGTTTGTTCTTTTAAAGTCTGAAATCAGCCTTAAACATGAAATTCAAATTGCCCAAAAAGCATTTCTAAATTTTGCTGAAAAATAAATTTGAGGAAAAAAAATAAAATTTAAATAAACGGAGATAAAAAGAAATTCTTGCAGTGTGAAAGGGATTCATTTTTTTGTTTGAGCGATCCTTTGCAAAAAGAAAAAAAATACGAAAAAAAGAGAAAGAGAATTAAGTAAATTTTATTTTTCCCATTTTACTTTGCATGCTAACAGCTCCTAGATTTATAATTTAAAAAATAATCTAATAAAAGAATAGCGATTTGGGTTCTGTGTTAAATCGAAAGTAAAGAATTAATACAACAGTATTCCAGTTTAAAATACAATCATGAAAAAAATCGGATCTGCCCGAAACCCAAAAATAACCTAGCCTACCGATCAAGCCTAAGGGGATATAACTCTATGCAAAGGTTTTGCAGGGTAAAGCTAGTATAGTTATAATCATGTGTAGTCCTGCATATTATTATCAGTCCACTAATCATGAATTTAAAAAAAAAAACATCTTTCCACGACCCACCAACGATCCCCGACCCACCAACAAAAGGTAGCTTACCCACACCTTGAGAATCCATATAACAACTTTAGTGATGACACCAATAATAGACTGGGAAAAAATGGGTCGGGCTGCCAACTTGTCGTGCGAGTTTGGTGGGTTACACTATCTAATAAATAAATAAATAAGTAAAGTTGGCATGTCTAATCAGATATGCATAATGGTTCAGCCAAAAGAAAAAAAGGGGGCGGGGAGGGGGGATTAAATTTAACTTTAAGCTCTCTGGTCATGTAGGTGAACTCCAAAGAGAACACATTCCTGCGGAGGTTAAGATATGATAGGACTTTACGTGCAGGTAGGAGATATTTGAATCATCGAGAGCCCCGGCCAATAGAATATTTCCTATTTCGATCTAGCGTTGTCATTGGTGGGAAGCAGATTTTGTGTGCGCAAGACATGAAGTCTTTATGCACATTGATTTCTTCTTGATTTTGGCTTAAAAATGCACCATTGGTCTTGGAGCTAAATAATGTTGAGCTAATAAGTTCTGTGGTTTAACTTTTTTAAAAAGCTGTTCAGTTGTTATTTGCTGTTTTTAGACTGGCGGGAAATTTACAGAAAAAATTAATTTAAACAAAAAAACTGAGAAAATTGAAAAATAAATAAAAAAAATTAACAAATCGGCTGTCCCAACCTTCAATATCCACTTGATTCATGACAACTTTTACGCGCCATCTAGGGAGTAAATATAAACAAACATAGGAGGTGGTCATTCTGTCAACATTCATTACACCTGGAACTAACAACGTCGCTTTTTTCATGGAGGATAACCTATTCCAGGGGCACAACTCTGAATCATCTCAGAATGACGTCAAGACGACTAAAATGGTCCGGCATCCGTCGCCGCACCGCATTCCGTTCCCGCATAAGCTGCTAAATTTCGCATTGGCGTATTTCTGGGTGGGGCCACTGGTCACAGTGTACTGGTGCAACTCGTGGCACCTCCCCGAGAACTACCTGTTTCCGCCCCACCCGGTCACATCCTCCTGGATATCGGGGGCTATCGGCTACACTATATTCTTCTTGGGCTACTTCCTGCAGGACGCGCTGGCCGAATTCACTGACCGCCAGAACAGGCTCGTCCAGTGCGCCGTCATGCAGGTGTACAGCTACGTCATGGGCTGGGGCAACGTCAACCAGTGGCGCTGCGTCTGGATCCTGCTGGACGAGTACACCGGGGCGTACCTGCTCAACGCCGCGTTGACCTGCGCCCTCGCCTCGGCTCTTCTGCTCCTGTTTCGAGCGCACCGCACCATAGCGTGCCCGCCTTCGACGGTGAGGATGGATCTTCCGGTCAGAGAGCATTTCGTCATGAAAACTCTGTTTGACATACCCGTAAGTCGATTTACATTTTTTTTTGTGTCTAAATTTAGCTATCGCTACTTATACATTCATCATTTACTTTGTCCATGGTCGTTTGAAGGTCTATGTAGACAGTAGCGGGGGTCATAAAGTGCCCATCCCATACAGTAATCTCTTTTTAATAGTTGGATAGGTGGTTATGCTCCGAGTGGCCCATTTTCGGTGCGCCTTGCTATATGCGCCTCTGAATTAATGACAAGTAAAAAGTCGAAAAGTTAATTTCATCAAATCGTATTTTAAATTCTAATAAGTTTATATACCTAAAAAATCGATATGATTTAAAAAAAAAAAAAATAAAAAGGAAATATTTTCTAAATGGAAGTGGCTACGGATACAGCCAAAAAGATATAAAAAAATTCGGAATCCAGCAATCGCGCATGCGCACAAAAAAAATAGTCCGTCTAGAGCGCTAGAGTACGTTTGCTGTATCCCGAAAAAAAAAATACGGAGTACACTGGGTGTATCCGTAGCCACTACGTTTCTAAATTTGTTTTTGTTTATGTTATTGTATGTTTCTATTTGAAACTAGCTGTACCCGCCCCATGCGTTGCCGTGGCTAAGCCCCATGTAAAGTAATAGTCAGTACTGAGAAAGTCCTTGTTTCTAATTCTGTTTATTAAAAAAAAAGACATTTTCGAAAAATAATTATCAATCATTTCAAACTATAGACAAAGGAAAATAGCTTTTATCAAGCAAACATCGGTTACTAATTTTTATGTTTATTAATGCAGTGCTTTTGGATGTACTTTCGGGGTTATGATTAATAGCGTGAATCATGTGTACATTTTTATTTATGTAGATTCCATTAATAGACTTTCGTAGAGTCTCACGGATACTCATAGACCCCTAGACACACTCAATGTGCGTTTTGAATATATATATATATATATATATATATATATATATATATATATATATATATATTATAAAGACTCAAAATAACAATTAAAGAAGACAATGTAAGTCATAAGTGAAAAAGGTTTGGTAGCGTGTCACAGTCGAGCCGAGTAGAGCGGTCCACATAAACTGAAAAAGTCCATGGAAGGAATAGGGCAACATCACAAAGTGATGAATAAGAAAAAAACAATTTACCTGTCTCATTCCTATATGGAACCTTTTCCTACCTCTGTACCTAAAAACAATCTAAATAAACTTGGTTAAAACATTCTCAGACATGCATAACAATGTTTTAAAAAGAACCGAACATAAAGGCATGTTAAATATTCCTTGATGTTTTTTATTTTTTCTCCATTTCATTGTGTGGCTCTCGCTGCTTTCTTCTTGTGCAATCTTCAGTTGGTTTACGGTTACAAAGTTGCCCCAGGGCACAGGTTTGAGACCACTGATGTATATAAAATCTCACGTCTAGGCTAGGTTTTAGCAGTGATTAATGTAATTAAGCCAGGCGTCAACTGTAATTAAATAAAGCTTTCAATGTAATTAATTACGTGTAGACAGTGTTGTGTGTCCTTGTAAACACTGGCTAAGCCTTCGATGTTCAGAACATGAGAGTCGGATTTAGGTCACTGTGGGCCCAGGGTTTGTTATGGAAATATTTTACTTTTCCCTCTCAAGCAACAACACACAATCACGCACGCACTTTTATGCACGCACGCAAATGCTGTTTTTTTTTTAGCTTTATTTGATTGTTTTTAGTTTAAAACTGAACAAGACAACAGCCATCATAGCCCTGTCTATAGTTAACGGAATGTAACAAACAAGACAACAGCCACCATAATTCTGTCTATAGTTAACGGAATGTAACAAACAAGACAACAGCCACCATAACCCTGTCTATAGTTAACGGAATATAACAAACAAGACAACAGCCACCATAAACCTTTCTATAGTTAACGGAATGTAATATACTAAAAACGAAGCCTTCTACACATACTAATCTGTTGCATAATATATTAACTGCTCCTGAACGAAAAATAGTATTAATCTAAGGAAAAAAAATCCAATGAGCGAATATAATATTGTTAATATTTATTTAATGTAATAATTGTATTAAATATAATATTGCTCCAAATTAGTAACCGAATATCAATAAAAAAAACACTTATACTTTATTATTTAATAAAATTGTAAAAATGTTGGCTATATACAGCGGCGTAGGCTAAATGTAGCAATGTAGGCTAAATATAGCAATGTAGGCTAAATATACCAACGTAGGCTAAATATAGCAACGTAGGCTAAATATAGGAACGTAGGTCAAACGTTTAATCCCGTTGTTGCTATTCATTGTTTATTCGTAACAGTCAGGTAATTGGTACAAGGCCGCCGACTCTATGTTCACTGTTATCGTGGTGGACACTGTGGGTATCGCCCTGTGGAGAGGACTGTGGGAGGTCATGGACTTTGCCTTGACCCCTGACAACAAAACGATGAGCGGCGTCTGGTCGCTGGTCATTAGCTACAGTCTGGCCGTTCTATTGTTTCTTACTCAGGTAAAAGATCGCTTGGTTAACATTGATAGATTGAAGGGTTGATTTATTTAGATATTGATCTATTGACTGATTGATTGAAGGGTTGACTTATTTAGATATTGATCTATTGACTGATTGATTGAAGGGTTGACTTATTTAGATATTGATCTATTGACTGATTGATTGAAGGGTTGACTTATTTAGATATTGATCTATTGACTGATTGATTTGGCTGACTTATTTAGATATTTGATCTATTGACTGATTGATTGGCTGACTGATTAGTTAACTGGCTGATCAATAAACTGATAAACTGATTGAAAGACCGGCTGATCTATTGCCTAAATGATTGGCTGATTCATTCACCGATCGACTAACTGATTTATTTATTAGCTGATTAACTCTGGCTGATCGTTCGAGTGATTAACGGTTGATAAAATGATTGACTTGGCTGTTTGATCAAATATATGATCACATATAATTTTTTAAATAAACACACACAATAAAATAAAATGTATTCAAAGTGTTCATATTCATAACAATTTATATGATATGCTTTCTCTCTTTTAGGTTCTGCGGTGCAGTTAATGAATTTTTAAATCAATTTTCTTAACTGATAAACAGTAAAAGCTAATATTACATTTTAGTCATTTAAGGAAAGAATTCGAACTTAACTTTCAATTTTTTTCTTTATAGTTTTGTTTATTTATTTAAGTTTTTCAAAGCTATGTTTCATTTAAATGACCAGGATGTAGTTCGAAAGGTTTCCATTGATTTAGAAGACAAACACTGGATTGTTTCATTGATTTTTGAAGACCTCATAACATTGGTTCACTCACTTGTGACAGTCTGCCATTGGCGAGGTATGTGACATGTCAGTTTATATGACAGTGTAAAAAGTTCTGAATAAACTCCAAAACCCGCCCATATTTTGATAAAAGCGTTTACATTAGAAGTACAGGTCGTGATCTATTTGATCCTAACTAGATTTGTTTATTGAGCGTTTAGAAGTGGAAATGTTTAGAAATGGAAACGTTTAGAAATGTAAACGTTTAGAAGTGGAAACGTTTAGAAGTGGAAATGTATGAGCAAATATGACAGTGGATTGGGAACCTTGTCAGCATCATTCAGCCCCCACACATAACGGGTGCGGGTGGCTGGGCATCTTTTATCATTTCCTATCAATTCTTATGCAATCGGGGTTACGTCAGGCACTTTGACTAGGGGGTCCGAAATACATCTGAAAGTTTCCCGTAAGAGGCTCCAGAGACCGATTAAAGGCACTGCTGGTCGTAATGAGCTGTTATTATTGTTGTTATGAAGTGCTCCAAGTACGTAGACATATGTCAAACACTATAAGTGAAATATTTTCAATAACTGACTTCATTTTAATATCTCATCAAATATACTTTGTTTTTATATATCTCATATACAAGGTTCAATTTACCGCCGGGGATGCTAAGGATATCCCCGGCACTGAGAACTGTCATCCCCGGCTCTACTTTAGCTAATATATCCCTGCCGGGGTTGAAAACCATAGACATTTATCCCCGGCTCTGCAGAATTTTTTTTTCATCCCCGGCACTGGTTATTATCTTAAATGAGCACTGCTCATATATCCACAGCAGTAGCTTTGGCATTACATTTTACAGCTACTAATACGATTACTGCCATTTCGCAGTATTATCTTTGTGATTAGACGATTTCCTCGGTATCTTTAATCCTTCTTGTGCGTTTCAGAAACAGATAATTTGTACCATATTTCGAATCTATTTACTCACTGTCCTCACAATGACGTATTTTTGAACACTCCATAAAGTCTGTTCGCTTTTTAAATAAGAATCAAGAATCGTCGAATCGAATCAGGGCAGTTAACAGAAGAATCTGTTTTGTAGCTGTATCGCTTATATATATATATATATATATATATATATATATATATATATATATATATATATATTCATCGTCAGACCTGTATTGAATTGAGAAATCGTTCAACTATAAAGGTAAGGACAATTCACTCACTGGGGTGAATCGAATGACCCAATCAACTCTTTTTTTTCTATTGAGACATCAGGTTACTGGACATTGATGGACGTCTACTTGCCATTTAAACCAACCGTCCACTGGGTGTGTCACCTGGCCAGTTTTTTTCTGCTTGCTTTGGGGATGGTGGCAACTTCTATTCCGGTAGGTAAACATTCACTCAACCGAAGCCATAAAAAAAAATGCACTGTCGGAAAGTTTACCTGGGTTTTTTTTTTTGTTGTTGTTTATGTTCTGTTTTGTTTTTTAAGTTGCTTTTAAAAGTACTTAAGTTTTAGTGTGACAATGATGTTGAAGGGCATTTAGTTTTATCGCTTTGATCTCTCGACCTCAAGTGAGAGTGCGTGCGTGCGTGCTTGTGTGTGTGTGTGTAGGTGTGTGTATGTATATAAATGAATGAGTGCGTAGAAGCGAAGTTAAAAAGTAGAGCAGAAATATTTTAGGGTTTTAATAAAAAAAAAGAGAGAGAGAGAGAGAGAGAGAGAGACATACACACCGTCTATTGCAGTCTTCAGCATCAAGGGCTATAACCGGGTGATGCGTATTCGTTAATTTAGTAAGGGCTAAATTTGCATCCAACCAACACCCTTCACTCCCTTCCCCCCAACCTTTTTTTTTTTGTATCCGTAATTTCCCACACAATCACTTTAGCCCTGTAAGCAGAGCCTTTATCATGGATCGCGACTCCCCCCCTACCCACCCCCTCCCCCCACTACCAAAAGACGCGGGGAGGGGGGGCACGAAATGACTTATAGTATGCAAACCAGAAGGAATTACAATCCGAGCACTCTTATTATGCCATCCGGCTAAAGTAGCTTACAGAGTTGTCAGGGGGACGGGGCAGCTTTCAATGTATTGGGTTGGGGGGGAGGGGTGGAGATATTATTTGAAATCGGCGGGCCTCAACAGGGTTTGTGTTTTGGCCCCACTCCGCTTCCTCTCACCCCCTCCCCCCAAATTAGCTTTACCTAGGGGGCCCTTAAATGTACAAATGTGCATCAGCGTTTGACACCCC
>JAGDYQ010000108.1:3475829-3509776 GCA_021962125.1 Bulinus truncatus | reverse complement strand
AAGACCTTTACAGGAGTGGACCACAACCAAGATCTTCTACAGGAGTGGACCAGAACCAAGATCTTTAAGTTGATGTGTTTTCAGCCTCAGCGTCTATTTGATTATCTCTGGTTGATTTTCATACTGTCAGGGTGGATCAAATTCACATGATATTCCGGCACGTGATAATTTGGAATCCTGCGCCGTACGTTCTAGTGGAGTCCCTGGGAGGTTTAGTGCTCCGGATTCTCTGAGATCAGTGGTTGCGGAGGTGGATGGTACGGGTTCAAATCTCAGGAGAGGCAAGCAATCTATGTCCGGGATGTCTCCACTGCTTCGCCTTCATGGCCACCGCAGCCTTCATTATGGAAGGGGCGTAGACACGATTTTTACAATATTTGTGATGGTCTGTTATACTGACCGGTAGATATTATTTCACAGTGGGCATAGCATTGAATTCGATAACACCTCTAGAGACTGCTACCGTCAGGCTGAAGGTTCCGGTTGTTCTGTCCCTCTCCTAGTTTCTGGTATGCAACAAACAAGGTCAATAGAACGGAGCAGTACGTCGGCTGTTGTCATGGTGATTGTACTGATGATGATGGGATTTTTCTATCTTTCTTTTCGTCCGAGATTTTCACATTCTAAACACACAAAAAAGTGTATAAAAAGAAATAAAAGCAACCATTAATTAATTAATTAATAAGTTGGCGAAAAAGAAAATTAGGGATGAGAAACGTATCTAATCCGTTAAAACACAAAATATCATTTCGAGCATTATGTTTTTTTAAACTAGTTACAAGAAACTTGGTGAGAATCTTTACACACTTTTTAGATAAAAAAATTATTGATAATACAATTGAATAAGACATTTTATTATTTATAGCTAAGGATTTTAGATGATTATTAATAATATTATTGTGCTGAAAGAACGTACCGTATTTCTCAAGGTCCATAACTCACGCATATGTGTGAAGTAGTAATGATCCATGGAGATTCCTTCCCCTTTCTCTAGTCTGCCATCTCGCATTAATCCAAGAACCTAGATAAATAAAAAAAAATTATTTCTGTTTAATATCAAAACGGACATCTTCGTTTTAATTTACAACAAATGTAATGGATAAAAGTGGAAGATAAAAAAAAACAACAGAATTCTGAAACTACGATTTTTAAACCTTGACTATTAGGCAGAGGCGTAGCTGGGGTGGGTGGGCGGGGGTACATATGTCCCCGGGCGCTACTCACAATGGGGCGCCAAATTTATATTTTACATAAGATATTATATGATTTTCGAATGGGGGGGCGCTAAAAATGTATTAAAAAGGTATTATGCCCCGGGCGCGAGTTAAGCTCGTTACGGCACTGCCATTAGGATACACAATATAAATACGCGATGGTGGAATTTGTTGAGTTCAGTGCAAGTATAACAGCGTTCCCAATTGTTTGTTTTAAATTTAAGTTTATCAATGTTTTTTTTTACTCTCTACATTTTGTTAAATAAGTTGTGGGAGCTTTTCAAGAATATATTACAACGCAGTAAGCTTTGTGCCTAGGGCCTACGGACTTTTCAAGGGCCTTACGAAAGCCCAGAACATAAAGTGAAAACGAGTTCCTGTGATCTCACACCCACCAATGTCTAACCAGTGGCGTAGGAATACGATGCTGCTTGTTCTCCGCTCAGGGGTGCCGAATTTGGGGATGGGCGCCGAAAAGAGCGAGCTGTTAGTGTTGGGCCACTTTTCAGATTGTGAGGAGGTGGAGGGCGCAATAAAATGTAACTTGCTCAGGGCGGCAAAAAAAAAAAAAAAGCCAGTTAGCTACAGCTACAGCTATATATAACAGATGAATGTCATCGACATGTGTTCAGTTTGGCACCCCCCCCCCCTTTACCTTTGCGTCGACCACAACCCACCATGTCTTATGTAAACGTTTTAATAAAAAAAATATAAAGCAACAAACACAAACCAAAAACCGGACCCGCCCTCCACCCCCTCACCCTTCTAACAGGCAGAGCCTTTCTTATGTTTTACGGGGGGGGGGTCGGTCGACGGTGCGGGGGGGGGGGCTAGGCGTAGTTGAAAGCATCAGGCACGTATATTTGCGGGGGGGGGAGGAGGGGTGGAGGGGGGTCAAACGCTGATGCACATTTGTACATTTAAGGGCCCCCCTAGGTAAAGTTAATTGGGGGGGGGAGCGGAGTGGGGCCAAAACACAAACCCGCCGATTTCAAATAATATCTCCACCCCTCCCCCCCCCCAACCCAATAAATTGAAAGCTGCCCCTCCCCCTGACAACTCGTAAGCTACTTTAGCCGGGGGCATAATAAGAGTGCTCGGATTGTAATTCCTTCTGGTTTGCATACTATAAGTCATTTTGTACCCCCCCCCCTCCCCGCGTCTTTTGGTTGTGGGGGGAGGGGGAGGGTGGGGGAGCCGCGATCCATGATAAAGGCTCTGCTTACAGGGCTGAAGTGATTGTGTGGGAAATTACGGATACAAAATAAAAGGTGGGGGGGGGGGAGGGGGGTGGAGAGGGCTGTGGGTGGGAGTGGAGGGTGTTGGTTGTATGCAAATTTAGACCTTACAAAATCAACGAATACGCTTCACCCGGTTATAGCCCTTGATGCTGAAGACTGCAATAGACGGTCTCTCTCTCTCTCTCTCTCTCTCTCTCTCTCTCTTTTTTAAAACCCTAAAATATTTCTGCTCTACTTTTTAACTTCGCTTCTACGCACTCATTCATTTATATACATACACACACGTACACACACACACACACACACACAAGCACGCACGCACGCACTCTCACTTGAGGTCGAGAGATCAAAGCGATAAAACTAAATGCACTTTAACCTCATTGTCACACTAATAAAACTTAAGTACTTTTAAAAGCAACTTAAAAAACAAAACAAAACATAAACAACAACAAAAAAAAAAACCCAGGTAAACTTTCCGACCGTGTATTTTTTTTTATAGCTTCGGGTGAGTGAATGTGACCTACCGGAATGGAAGTTGCCGCCATCCCCAAAGCAAGCAGAAAAAAACTGGCCAGGTGACACACCCAGTGGACGGTTGGTTTAAATGGCAAGTAGACGTCCATCAATGTCCAGTAACCTGATGTCTCAATAGAAAAAAAAATAGTTGATTGGGTCATTCGATTCACCCCAGTGAGTGAATTGTCCTTACCTTTATAGTTTAACGATTTCTCAATACAAACTACGTCGGACGATGACTAATATATATATATACCGATACTGCTACAAAACAGATTCTTCTGTTAACTGCCCTGATTCGATTCGCTGATTCTTGATTCTTATTTAAAAATCGAACAGACTTTATGAAATGCAAAAAAATACGTCATAGTGAGGACAGTGGGTAAAAATTATCTGTTTCTGAAACGCTCAAGAAGGCCCAATATTTTCGATTACAGAGACGGGGGAAATCGTCTAATCACAAAGATAACACTGCGAAAAGGCAGTAATCGTATTAGTAGCTATGGATATATGAGCAGTGCTCGATTTAAGAAAAAAACAGTGCCGGGATGAAAAAATATTTCTGCAGAGCCCGGGATAAATGTCTATGGTTTCATCCCCGGCAGGGATATATTAGCTAAAGCAGAGCCGGGGATGACAGTTCTCAGTGCCGGGGTTATCCCCGGCATCCCCGGGCGGTAAATCGAGCCCTGTATATGAGATAGATAAAAAAATAAAGTATATGTGATGAGATATTAAATTGAAGTCAGTTATTGAAAAATATTTCACTTATAGTGTTTGACATATGTCTACGTACTCGGAGCTCTTTATAACAATAACAACAGCTCATTTCGACCAGCAGTGCCTTTATTTGGTCTCTGGAGCCCCTTACGGGAGACTTTCAGAGATATTTAGGACCCCCCAAGAAAAGTGCCTGACGTAACCTCATCACGTAAGAATTGATGGGAAATGATAAAATAAGCCCCGCCCCCTCCCCGTTAGGTGTGGGGGCCTCAATGATGCTGACTGTGTTCCCAATTAATAAAAAAAGCCTTCAAGGCCACTATCATATTTGCTCATACATTTCCACTTCTAAACATTTCCACTTCTAAACGTTTCCAGTTCTAAACGTTTCAACTTCTAAACGTTTCCACTTCTAAACGTTTCCAGTTCTAAACGTTTCCACTTCTAAACGTTTCCAGTTCTAAACGTTTCAACTTCTAAACGTTTCCACTTCTAAACGTTTCAACTTCTAAACGTTTCCACTTCTAAACGTTTCAACTTCTAAACGTTTCCAGTTCGAAACGTTTCAACTTCTAAATGTTTCCAGTTCTAAACGTTTCCACTTCTAAACGTTTTCAGTTCTAAACGTTTTCAGTTAGAAACGTTTCAACTTCTAAATGTTTCCAGTTCGAAACGTTTCAACTTCTAAATGTTTCCAGTTCGAAACGTTTCAACTTCTAAATGTTTCCAGTTCGAAACGTTTCAACTTCTAAACTTTTCCTGTTCGAAACGTTTCAACTTCTAAATGTTTCCAGTTCTAAACGTTACCACTTCTAAACGTTTTCAGTTCTAAACGTTTTCAGTTAGAAACGTTTCAACTTCTAAATGTTTCCAGTTCGAAACGTTTCAACTTCTAAATGTTTCCAGTTCTAAACGTTTCAACTTCTAAACGTTTCCAGTTCGAAACGTTTCAACTTCTAAATGTTTCCAGTTCTAAACGTTTCCACTTCTAAACGTTTTCAGTTCTAAACGTTTTCAGTTAGAAACGTTTCAACTTCTAAATGTTTCCAGTTCGAAACGTTTCAACTTCTAAATGTTTCCAGTTCGAAACGTTTCAACTTCTAAATGTTTCCAGTTCTAAACGTTTCAACTTCTAAACGTTTCCAGTTCTAAACGTTACCACTTCTAAACGTTTTCAGTTCTAAACGTTTTCAGTTCTAAACATTTCCAGTTCTAAACGTTTCCACTTCTAAACGTTACCACTTCTGAAAGTTTCCACTTCTAAACGTTTTCAGTTCTAAACGTTTCCAGTTCTAAACGTTTCCACTTCTAAACGTTTCCATTTCTAAACGTTTCCACTTCTAAACGTTTCCACTTCTAAACATTTCCATTTCTAAACGTTTCCACTTCTAAACGTTTTCAGTTCTAAACGTTTCCACTTCTAAACGTTTCCAGTTCTAAACCTTTCCGCTTCTAAACGCTCAATAAACAAATCTAGTTAGGATCAAATAGATCACGACCTGTACTTCTAATGTAAACGCTTTTATCAAAATATGGGCGGGTCTTGGAGTTTATTCCGAACTTTTTACACTATCATATAAACGGACATGTCACATACCTCGCCAATGGCAAACTGTCACAAGTGAGTGAACCAATGTTATGAGGTCTTCGAAAATCAACGAAACAATCCAGTGTTTGTCTTCTAAGTCAATTGAAACCTTTCGAACTACATCCTGGACATTTAAATGAAACATAGCTTTGAAAAACTTAAATAAATAAACAAAACTATAAAGAAAAAAATTGAAAGTTAAGATCGAATTCTTTCCTTAAATGACTAAAATGTAATATTCGCATTAAATGTTTATCAGTTAAGAAAATTGATTTAAAAATTCATTAACTGCACCGCAGAACCTAGAAGAGAGAAAGCATATCATATAAATTGTTATGAATATGAACACTTTGAATACATTTTATTTTATTGTGTATGTTTATTTAAAAAAAAATATATGTGTGCATATTTGATCAACCAGCCAAGTCAATCATTTTATCATCCGTTAATCAGTCAAACAATCAGCCGGTTTATCAGCTAATAAATCGGTGAATCAATCAGCCAATCATTTAGGCAATAGATCAGTCAGTCTTTCAATCAGTTTATCAGTTTATTGATCAGCCAGTTAATTAATCAGTCAGCCAATCAATCAGTCAATAGATCAATATCGAAATAAGTCAGCCAAATCAATCAGTCAATAGATTAAATATCTAAATAGGTCAGCCAAATCAATCAGTCAATAGATCAAATATCTAAATAGGTCAGCCAAATCAATCAGTCAATAGATCAAATATCTAAATACGTCAGCCAAATCAATCAGTCAATAGATCAAATATCTAAATAAGTCAGCCAAATCAATCAGTCAATAGATCAAATATCTAAATAAGTCAGCCAAATCAATCAGTCAATAGATCAAATATCTAAATAAGTCAGCCAAATCAATCAGTCAATAGATCAAATATCTAAATACGTCAACCCTTCATGTCCATCAATGTTAACCAAGTGATCTTTTTTTTTATTTTTACCTGAGAAAGAAACAATAGAACGGCCAGACTGTAGCTTATGACCAGCGACCAGACGCCGCTCATCGTTTTGTCGTCAGGGGTCAAGGCAAAGTCCATGACCTCCCACAGTCCTCTCCAAAGGGCGATCCCCACAGTGTCCACCACGATGACAGTGAACATAGAGTCGGCGGCCTTGTACCAATCACCTGACTGTAATGATTGAACAATGAATAGCAACAACGGGATTAAATATTTGACCTACTTTGATATATTTAGCCTATGCCGTCATATTTAGCCTACGGCTACATTGCTATATTCAGCCTGTGCCGCTATATTTAGACTACATGTTTACAATATTATTAAATAATGAGGCGTACAAGTTTTTTTTTTCTTTTCAATTGATATTCTGTTACCAGTTTGGAGAATTATTATATTTAATACAATTATTATATTAAATAAATAATAACAATATTATTTTCGCTCATTGAATTTTTTTTTCCTTAGATTAATACTATTTTTCGTTCTGGAGCAGTTAATATGGATGGCTTCGTTTTTTTGATAGACTACTTTCCGTTAACTAGAGACAGGGTTATGGTGGCTGTTGTCTTGTTCGTTACATTCCGTTAACCATAGACAGGGTTGTGGTGGCTGTTGTCTCGTTTGTTACATTCCGTTAACCATAGACAGGGTTTTGGTGGCTGTTGTCTCGTTTGTTACATTCCGTTAACCATAGACAGGGTTATGGTGGCTGTTGTCATGTTTGTTACATGCCGCCATATTTAGCCTACGGCTACATTGCTATATTCAGCCTGTGCCGCTATATTTAGACTACATGTTTACAATATTATTAAATAATGAGGCGTACAAGTTTTTTTTTTCTTTTCAATTGATATTCTGTTACCAGTTTGGAGAATTATTATATTTAATACAATTATTATATTAAATAAATAATAACAATATTATTTTCGCTCATTGAATTTTTTTTTCCTTAGATTAATACTATTTTTCGTTCTGGAGCAGTTAATATGGATGGCTTCGTTTTTTTGATAGACTACTTTCCGTTAACTAGAGACAGGGTTATGGTGGCTGTTGTCTTGTTCGTTACATTCCGTTAACCATAGACAGGGTTGTGGTGGCTGTTGTCTCGTTTGTTACATTCCGTTAACCATAGACAGGATTATGGTGGCTGTTGTCATGTTCGTTACATTCCGTTAACCATAGACAGGGTTTTGGTGGCTGTTGTCATGTTCGTTACATTCCGTTAACCATAGACAGGGTTTTGGTGGCTGTTGTCTCGTTTGTTACATTCCGTTAACCATAGACAGGGTTATGGTGGCTGTTGTCATGTTTGTTACATTCCGTTAACTATAAACAGGGTTTTGGTGGCTGTTGTCTTGTTCAGTTTAAAAATAAAAACAATCAAATACAATTTTAAAAAAAGCATTTGTGTGCGTGCGTGCATGAGTGCGTGCGTGAATGTGTGTTGTTGCTTGAGAGAAAACACTAAAATATTTCCGTTACAAGCCCTGGGCCCACAGTGACCTAAATCCGACTCTCTTGTTCTGAACACCGAAGGCTTAGCCAGTGTTTACAAGGACACGTAACACTGTCTACAAGTGATCAATTACTTCGAAAGCTTTACTTTATTACAGTTGACGCCTGGCTTCATTACATTCATCACAGCTAAAGCCTAGCCTAGACGTGAGACTTTATGTACACCAGTGGTCTCAAACCTGTGCCCCGGGGGGCAACTTTGTAACCGTAAACCAACTGAAGATTGCACAAGAAGAAAGCAGCGAGAGCCACACAATGAAATGGAGGGGAAAAAACAACAACAACGAATATTTAACACGCCATTATGTTTTTGTTCTTTTTAAAACATTGCCATACATGTCTGACAGTGTTCTAAATCCAACCATGTTTATTTAGATTGGTTTTATGTACAAAGGTAGGAAAGGGTTCCATTTATGAACGAGACAGATACATCTTTTTTTCTTCATCACTTAGTGATATTGCACTATTCCCAGACCAGCCGAGAGGGGGGGGGGGCGAATGTCCAGGGGCCCGAAATTTCTGTCAGGGGGGGGGCCAGCCTATTCCCTCCATGAACTTTTTCAGTTTATGTGGGCCGCCCTTCTGGGCACGACAGTGACACGATACCGAAACCTTGTCTACTTTTTTACTTATGACTTACATTTGTCTTTTTGAATTGATATTTTCAGTCATAATATATATATATATATATATATATATATATATATATATATATATATATATATATATATATATATATAACGCACATTGAGTGTGTCTAGGGGCCAATGCCTATCCGTGAGACTCTACGAAAGTCTATTAATGGAATCTACATAAATAAAAATGTAAACAGGATTCACGCTATTAATCATTACCCCCTAAAGTACATCCAAAAGCACTGCATTAGTAAACATAAAAATATAGTAACCGATGTTTGCTTAATAAAAGCTATGTTCCTTTGTTTGTAGTTTGAAATGATTGATAATTATTTTTCTAAAATGTGTCAATTTTTTTTTTTTAATAAACAGAATTAGAAACAAGGGCTTTCTCAGTACTTACTAATACATTACATGGGGCTTAGCCACGGCAACGCGTGATCGGGTACAGTTAGTTTCAAATAGAAACATACAATTACATAAACAAAAACAAATTTAGAAAATAGTTCCTTTTTATTTTTTTTAAAAAATCATATCGATTTTTTTATGTATATAAACATATAAAAATTTAAAATACGATATGATGAAATTAACTATTCGACTTTTTACTTGTCATTACGTGAACAATATTAATTCAGAGGCGCATATAGCAAGGCGCACCGAAAATTTGGCCACTCGGAGCATAACCACCAATCCAACTATTAAATAGAGATTACTTTAAGGGATGGGCCCTTTATGACCCCCCCCCCTCCGCGATTGTCTACATTGATCTTAAAACGACCCTAGATGGTGTAAATGATGAATGTATAAGTAGCGATAGCTAAATTTAGACAAAAAAAATGTAAATCGACTTACGGGTATGTCAAACAGAGTTTTCATGACATAATGCTCTCTGACCGGAAGATCCATTCTCACCGTCGATGGCGGGCACGCTATGGTGCGGTGCGCCCGAAAAAGGAGCAGGAGAGCCGAGGCGAGGGCGCAGGTCAGCGCGGCGTTGAGCAGGTACGCCCCCGTGTACTCGTCCAGCAGGATCCAGACGCAGCGCCACTGGTTGACGTTGCCCCAGCCCATGACGTAGCTGTACACCTGCATGACGGCGCACTGGACGAGCCTGTTCCGACGGTCAGTGAATTCGGCCAGCGCGTCCTGCAGGAAGTAGCCCAAGAAGAATATAGTGTAGCCGATAGCCCCCGATATCCAGGAGGATGTGACCGGGTGGGGCGGAAACAGGTAGTTCTCGGGGAGGTGCCACGAGTTGCACCAGTACACTGTGACTAGTGGCCCCACCCAGAAATATGCCAATGCGAAATTCAGCAGCTTATGCGGGAACGGAATGCGGTGCCGCGGCGGCGGAGGCTGCGGCTGCCGGGCCGTTTTCGTCGTCTTGACCTCATTCTGAGACGATTCAGAGTTGTGCCCCTGGAATAGGTTATCCTCCATGAAAAAAGCGACGTTGTCAGTTCCAGGTGTAGAGAATGTTGGCAGAATGACCACCTATGCTGGTTTATATTTACTCCCTAGATGGCGCGTAAAAGTTGTCACGAATCAAGTTGACATTGTAGGTTGTGACAGGTGATTTGTTCATTTTTTTTCATTTATTTTTTCAATTTTCTCAGTTTTTTGTTTGTTTGTTTTTTTTTAAATTAATTTTTGCTGTAAATTTCCCGCCTGTCTAAAAACAGCAATCGACAGCTGAACAGCTTTAAAAAAGTTAAACCACAGAACTTATTAGCTCAACATTATTTAGCTCCAAGACCAATGGTGCAGTATTAAGCCAAAATCAAGAAGAAATCAATGTGCATAAAGACATCATGTCATGCGCACAAAAAAAATCTGCTTCTAAAGATATTTTTCCCGCACCAATGACGACGCTAGATCGAAATAGGAAACATTCTATTGGCCAGGGCTCTCGATGATTCAAATATCTCCTACCTGCACGTAAAGTCCTATCATATCTTAACCTCCGCAGGAATGTCTTCTCTTTGGAGTTCACCTACATGACCAGAGAGCTTAAAGTTTAATTTAATCCCCCCCCCTGCCCCTCCCTTTTTTTCCTTTTGGCTGAACCATTATGCATATCTGATTAGACATGCCAACTTTACTTATTTATTTATTTTTTAGATAGTGTAACCCACCAAACTCGCACGACAAGTTGGCAGCCAGATCCATTTTTTTCCCCAGTCTATTATTGGTGTCATCACTAAAGTTGTTATATGGACTCTCAAGGTGTGGCTACCTTATTGTTGGTGGGTCGTGGATCGTTGGTGGGACGTGGAAAGGTTTTTTTTTAATTCATGATTAGTGGTCTGAGAATAATATGCAGGCCTACATGATTATAACTATACTAACTTTACCCTGCAAAACCTTTGCATAGAGTTATATCCCCTTAGGCTTGATCGGTAGGCTAGGTTATTTTTGGGTTTCGGGCAAATCGATTTTTTTCATGGTTGTAATTTAAACTGGAATACTGTTGTATTAATTCTTTACTTTCGATTTAACACAGAGCCCAAATCGCTATTATTTTATTAGATTACTCTTTAAATTATAAATTTAGGAGCTGTTATCATGCAAAGTCAAATGGGAAAAATAAATTTTACTTTATTCTCTTTCTCTTTTGTTCGTATTTTTTTTCTTTTTGCAAAAGGTTAAAAGCTTGAGGATCACTCAAACAAAAAATGAATCCCTTTCACACTGCAAGAATTTCTTTTTATCGTCGTTTATTTAAATTTTTTTTTTCCTCAAATTTATTTTTCAGCAAAATTTAAAAATGCTTTTTGGGTAATTTGAATTTTAATGCTTTAGGCTGATTTCAGACTTTAAAGAACAAACAAACAAAACAAACAGCATGAACAATAAAATTAAATAATGTGCTATTACATTCAGCCTGATTGCTATGTTCAGTTCAGTATATATTTATGTATACATATATATACATACATATACTGCATTGGGCAAATATTTCTCTTCTTCAGGTTTTAATAAATACTATTTATTTCTAAAACTGGTAAACACTTAGAGGACTTTATGTTGCGAACATCCCTTTCCCCCTCACCCGCTCATCCCTCACCCCCCCCCCATTCCAATTAGAGACTAAAAAAAAAAGTTAGTTTGTCAGCTAACTAGGTTAGGGTATGAGCTTTTTGATGGGCAAAAAGGATTGGTTGGGGGGGGGGGGTTGGTCTGATTTTGGGGGTGGGGGGGGTGTGTGTGTGGGGGGGGTGTGGGTGTATTCACAACATCGCAACCAACGAGTCATTCTCAGCAAATAATCTCGTGAGGTCATTGTTTGCGGACAGCGGCGTCAAGTTAGTTGGCGGCGCCGACGCGCTCTACAAATTTTAGATGGAATAGAGGGGGGGGGGGTGGGTGGGTGGGGGGGGCGTCGGTGTCGGAGACAGAGGGAACCTACTGTTGTAGAGAAGCTTGCACATAACATTTTTTTTTTTTTTTACTTTAGGTCTCCCCCCACCCCCGCCCCTCTTAAGACCGCTATCCTGTTTTTTTTTTTTTTTTAAATCGCTCGATTCCATATCGTTTCGTGGTGACCCTTTGTGGAGACCTTTTGTGGTGACCTGACTATTTGCCTTATATATATATATATATATATATATATAGAGGAACTTTGTGAGGAACGGATGAACGAGCGGCTGACAATGTGTGTGTGTGTGTGTGTGTGTGTGCGTGCGTGCGTGTGTGCGTGCGTGCGTGTGTGTGTGTGTGTGTGGGGGCGGGGCTGACAATGATCTTTGTATCTATCCGTATACCCAACCATCGTTCTATCCACCCAATCACCACCCATTCATCCCTCCAACCATCCACCCACCAATACACCCATCTAACACCCATACATCCATATATCTATCCATCCATCCATCTATCTATCAGACTGTCTATCTATCTATCTATCTATCGATCTATCTATCTATCTATCTGTCTGTCTGTCAGACTGTTTATCTATCATTCTGTCAGTTTGTATGTCTGTCTCTCTGCCTGTCTGTCATTCTGTTTTGTCTGTATGTCTGTCAATCTATCTATCTGTCTATCTATCTAAAAAATACTTCAGTGTCTGTCTATCTCTCTGTCTGTCGTTGGTTTCTATGTCTGTCTTTCTGTTTGTCTGTCTGTCTGTTTGTCTGTCAGTCTATCTACACGTTTAATGACACACGTGTTCTCGTTTAAAAAAAATCAAAACAACTTTTCATAAACAGTCTGAATAACAACAACAAATAAAAAAGTGAAATTAAAAAAATACTTTTCATGTTTCTTAATATATTTACGAGTGCTCTCCCCTTTTTGAACTTAATTAGGAAAGTCAACTCGATGCAGGAGTCTTTCCTACAGGTAAAAGTACAGGTAATCTTTATTTGATCAACCGAGTGAGTTGTGTGCTGACACACCTTTTTTTTTTATTTACAAAAAAAAAACAACACTTAGAAATAAAAATATTGAACAAAACTGTGTAATGCTATACCCCACCCTCCCCACATCCCTTCCCTATAAATCTATTATAAAATGCTTGCCCATATAAAACTAGTGATCGACTGTTACAGTAAAATTTGTTTTTAATGTTTTTTCAAGTTCTTAAGACCATAAGGATCACGCCATATTAAGGGACTGTGCGGCTACCACAACGCCCCGCCACCTTTATTTCCCCACCTAATGACATGCAGTGCCGCCGAGAGAGGGGCGGGGGCGGGGGGGGGTCAAATGCCCAGGGGCCCGGTGAATTTAAGTGCCAGTTTTTAGGGACCCGGACTTTTGAAAAATTATTATCAGTACGGGGGGGGGGTCCGCGACAGACCTGCCCGGGGGCCCGAAATTTCTGTCGGTGGGCCTGATGACAGATAACCCCTTTTAAAGCTGGGGGGGGGGGACTGATAATCCTCGCCCGGTCTTCAGGTCGTCGTCAGTCGAGCGATTGACACCCCACGTCCTCCTCGATCGAGAATCACTTCGAGGACAGAACATCGGCAAATAATTGCCCGCGGGTCACGCAAGGTCCGTTTATCAGTTTGATCTCCTTCGCTCGTTCATACCTGACGTTTATGAATTATATATGACTTATATGAATTATATATGACTTATATGAATTATATATGACTTATATGAATTATATATTGACTTATATGAATTATATATGACTTTATGAATTATATATGACTTATATGAATTATGTATGACTTATATGAATTATATATGACTAATATGAATTATATATGACTTATATGAATTATATATGACTTATATGAATTATATATGACTTATATATGTATAATTTATATTTATTTATATAAAAACCACACTCAATCGCTCTTCTTTCAACTGAAAAAAACCTAGTTTCCCACCCCCTCCCCTCTTTTTTTAAGATGTAAATATTACAGGTTTATATCTAAAAGAAAAAAAAAAGATAAAAATGTTTATTATGCACATTTGCATAATGTTCAGCATATCAAGCGCTGGTTCGTGACAATTATCAGTGTCTATTAGTACATTTACACGCATGCGCTCGCTTACACGATTGTCCGTACGAGAAGGTGGCCAAAAAAACATGAGGTCGATGAGTGAACAAAATACGAAACGATGAGAACCTCACCAATAGTCCAATATGACAAGACTTGGTGAATTAAAAGTAATTGAATAATTTAACGAAATAAATGACAACAACAACAACAACGAATTATATAACAACAACAACAACAACAACGAATTATACAGCAACAACAACAACGAATTATTCAGTGGAGTGGAACCTAAATCAACACTCAGCCGCACCGGTTCATCAGTGGCCTGGGCCAGACATCGGCCAACTACGGCCCGTCCGGCTGTTTGATCCAACCTGCGCATTTTAAGTACATTTAGATCATACGCGTTCACATAAACAATCTATCCATTCGTTCCTGGTCGGGCCCCTCTACCAGCCCATTTATGAGCCCATTTTGTGCCCCGCAATACCTGATCTAGACAGTGTACACATTTACGAGTGTGTTTTGCAGCCCCGTAGCGTGAAAATTCTACAGCAGGGGCCAGCTATTCTACAGCAGGGGCCAGACATTCTACAACAGGGGTCAGGCCAATAGCGGGGGTAGGGGGGGCAAGAAATAAATGTTACCAAGAAGGGCAAACAAGCAGAGGGGGGCCAGACAAAACGCAAGGTGTCCCGGCTTCCCAGCCCACACCCCCGCAAGCCATGCGCCTGGAATTGTACGCAATGTAAACACATACTTATGTGTTCTGCACATTAATAATTGTACACAATATATACACAGATATTTATGCGCAGCCCCGTAGCGTGAAAATTCTACAGCAGGGGCCAGGCATTCTAGTCCAGGGGAGGCCACGCATGATGTTCACGAGAGTAGCATTCAAGTTTATTCTTTTTATTTACTTAAGAGCTATCTACGTATAATTAGCCAAAAAAAACCGTCGTCAGTTACAATCTGTGTTTAAAAGTCAATTTTGTTATCAAAAGTAATGTAATGATAATAATAATAATAATAATAAAAGAAACGGATCAAATGTTTTAAACTCAACGTAGACCCGGGCTCTGCTCGGGAGAAGTCGTTGTACCAATTCAGCATATGATGGTGCGCATCAATTTGACTCCAATGCACTGTATATTTACACCGAAGAACAATTTAAAGAGATGTGTAATGTAAACTACTTTACTTACTGCTGTTAACTACACGAAATTTCAGTAGGTCTTTTGAATATCAATGCATATATATATAAATAGGTGAACATATTTTTCTAAACACATTCATATATATGCCATAAAACCACGCGAAGAAATCCATAAACTAAAAAAAAAACATTTTTTGTTACAGTCGAATGCACACACTATAAATTCAAAATAAATCCATGAATTCATAATTTCCACTTGTAAGCGCCCAATATTGAGCTAGTGTGCACGTGAATATATGCAAATTTAAATCGTTTGCGAACTTAATTGTACACCATTTTTAACCGATATTGCGAGCTCGTTGCCAAACAAAGGACGCAACCGGAGTATAACAGAAAGTTCAAGAACTAGTGCTTCAAAGTCTTCTCATGTTTGTCTTAGCTTTTAGCCCTGGTTTATTTAGTATTGTATTTCAAGTAGGGAATTTTATGTTCGTTAACTGTAGCAGTACTTTGGCGTTGTTAGGACGGATAAATTAGAAGAATGTCTATCTATCCATCTATCTATCTATCTATCTATCTATCTATCTATCTATCTATCTATCTATCTATCTATCTATCTATCTATCTATCTATCTATCTATCTATCTATCTATCTATCTATCTATCTATCTATCTATCTATCTATCTATCTATCTATCTGTCTGTCTGTCTGTCTGTCTGTCTGTCTATCTATCTATCTATCTATCTATCTATTTGTCTGTCTGTCTATCTATCTGTCTATTAGTCTATATATCTATCTATCTTTCTATATATATCAGTCAATCTATCTTTCTACTTGTCTGTATGTCTGTCTATCTATCTATCTATTAATCTATTTGTCTATCTATCCATCTACACGTTTAAGGCAAAACAACTTTTTCATAAACAATCACAATAACAATAACAACTAAAAAAATCCAACAACAACAACAACAACATTAGACGACAACAACAATAACAACAACAACAACAGGAGCAGCAACAATAACACAAATGAAATAAAAAAAATAACTTTTCATTTCTATAAATATAAATATATTTACGAGTGCTCTCCCCTTTTTGAACTTAATTACGAAAGTGAACTCGTTACAGTTGTCTCTCCTACCGGTAAAATTACAGGTAATCTTTACTTGATCAACGGAATGAGTTGTGTGCTGACACACCTTAATTTATTTACAAAAATAAACAAACAACACTTAGAAATACAATTAAAAAAAAAATACAGTGGATTCCGCTTAATTGGGGCACATCGGGACCGAGGCTTTTTGTCCCAATTAAGCGGCTGTCCCAATTAAACATACAAATTTACTATTAGCTTCTTGGTTTGGTTTCTTTGAGATTTGTCCCAAATAAGCGGTGTCCCAATTAAGCGGAATCCACTGTATATTGAACAAAACCGTGTAATGGTATGACCCCCCCACCTCTCTTTCCCTCTAAATATATCATAAAATGCCCCACATAAAAGTAATTTGACTAAAATAGACTGTTGAGTTAAAGATTCTCAAGTTCTTATCCACAACGCACCAGACACATTTACTAGCCCCGAACTAATGTAAGGTAACTCCTTTCAAGCTGGGTAGAATTTTCGCAGGGACCTGACAAAAAAAAAGAAGGAAGATTGAACCCGATATCTCCAGGTCGTCAGTCGAGCGCTTAACACCTACCGCCCTCCTCCTCCCCCCCTCCTCCAAAACGAGATACTGTTACTTCAAGGACAGGTGTGCACTAATTATCGCCCGCGCGTCACGTAAGGCGGCCCGTTTAGCTGTTTGATCTATTCCACATCTGCTCGTTCGCATATTTATATATGACTTTTTTAAAAATATAATTTAAATTATAAATTAATCAACGTAAGATGACATGGTTCAGACATGTGTCAAGGCACGACAGCCTGGTAAAGATTATTCTCCAAGGGACTGTAGAAGTTGGACGTCGCCATAGGAAATGTTGGTTGGACAATATACAAGAATGGACAGGGCTACCAATGAATGTTGAAGGGACGGATGGTCGACTGTCGACCTGAAGGTACCTGGTTCGATCTCCGGTGAGGACCACGGAAAATTTTCAGGTCTTGGCTCAAGTTCTCTTTATATCTCCCGTTGTGCCGCCATGGCCATTGCACTACCGGGTATGTTGGAGTTGAAAGAAGGGCAACATAAAAACCGTCCCATTAGTGGTTCATGGTATCTAAGAGATTTCATCTCATCCTTACAATGACTTCACACACCTATGAATGAAGCTCCCTTCTGTCGACCTGGAGGGTCCGTGGTTCGATCTCCGGTGAGGACCAATGGATATTTCAGGTCATGGCTTAAGTCCCAGCTATATCTTCCGTGTTGTCTCCATGCACATTGCACTGTCGTCTATGGTGGGGGGGGGGGTCAAAGAAGGGCAACATTAAAAACCGTCCCATGAGTGGTTTATAGGCTCTTGGAGATTTCATCTCATCCTTACAGGGACACTTCACACACCAGTGAATAAAATAAAAGCAACCGCGAAGGATAGGCAACTATGGAGAAGTATGTCTGTTGAGGTGTCCGTGCATTGCCCCCCCATCCCCAACCACCCACCTTACGACCACATCGGTTAAGGGTATGATGATGATGATGATGGGTTTGTTTATACTTGATAACGGCTGTCAAGGGGAGAGAACAATTATTTTCTTATAGCCTCCCCTTCATTTGACTTTTGTAGTTGATCTACAATATATATATTATTAGATAATACAAGGTATTCATACACTGAGTATTACATTACAAGCAAGAAGAACATTTTTTTTATAGTTTAGAATGTGACACGTGTTAATATAAGTTCCCAATTCCACTTGCCAGTAGACCAACAGCGAAGCCGTTTTTTTTTTCCTTCAGGATTCTAGTTTTGCCCCTAGGCACATTAGCTGAATCAACTCCGAAGAGAGATTGGCAAATCTTACCAACTACAAAAAATAGAATTTACACACCTTCTCAGAGGCGGAAGCTCCACAGAATAAACTATATACATACAACTATACGTCAAGTAACCCTAGGAATAAAGTAGCTATCTTGTCGTCCGTCCGTGTGGGGAAGCCGTCGCTGTAAATAATCTATGACGTCCCGATGGTACAATTTTTTTTTGCAGAATGGGAGCGCCGTCGCTATAAATAAAAAAAAAACACTCTATGACATCATTTCCCGATGGGTGCTGTATCGTGCCTTCGTGCTGCAAAATGGCATAATAAATTAGTTATTTTTTTTTACTTTTCAGTTCATTTTTATAAAAAAAAACCTTTTTTTTTTAATGCTTTGTTTTGATTTTAACATTGATTCTAATATTAAGCATTTTATTGAGATAAAACCTTTAGTTGCGAATGCAACGGGCAACTACTAGTTTCTACAATAAAGAAATATGCCCATGACATAAATGGTCGGCAGCTGTGGTGGTTCTTGGAAGAACATAGCAAATAGGATGGTTATATCCCCCAAATCCGAGCCGGATTAAGGTCGCCTGAGGCCTGGGAGCATACAAAACTGTATTTCCCCCCTTATATCACATGATTTAATTTTGAAAACAACAGCAACAACAACAACATCAACAACAAAGACATATTTAATATAAAAAAAATGATGTCGAAGATTCCCGCTGATCACAGACGCCCTCAAACGGTTTAACTGACCGTAGTCTGACCATGTCTGGTCTATCCAAATGTGTTACGGGCCTACAGAAATCTTTAGAAGGCGGCACTGTTTTGTTTTGTTTTGTTTTTTTTTACAGAAAATTCCAATTCTTCATAGTGTTGTGAAATTTGACAACTTCATTGAAAACAAACGCATACAAATAATTTAAAAACAACAAAAACCAAAAAAAAAAATGTGATGATGAAGCCGGCAGCAGTGCTCGATTTACCGCCGGGGATACCGGGGATATCCCCGGCTCTACTTTAATTAATTTCATCCCTGCCGGGGATGACGTCTATCACCGGCTCTGCATTAAATTTGTTCATCCTCGGCACTGAATTTTTCTTAAGGTTAGCCTTATGTAGGGAATTGATTTTATAGTATTACTACAAATATTAGAGGAAAATTTCAGACAAAATCAGCTGATTTGAACTACACAACACTATTTCTGCTAAAAACTCTCTAAATAACACTCGTCCGGTTGTTTGCAGATAGTTTTATGTAAAGCAAACTGGCCGAAAAAAATCTGAAGAACTTATGTTGTATGGAGATCGTGAAATTATGGAACTTCGCAAATTAAAAAAAAAAAAAATTGAAGCATGTCATACTTCAGCCATAGTACACCAATTTCGCATGACAAAGGATGGCCATGACGCTGACACAGAAATTAATTATTTTTATAAGCGATTAGATGTTCTGCCAATATCTAGCGCAGAATGCGAGAGAGGATTCAGTGCAATGAATTTAACACACATCTCTTCGCAATGCATTAGAAGTCGAAACCATCAAACACTTGCTGTTTATTAAAATTAATGGTCCACCACTTCAGTATTTTGATGCAAAGTTGTATGCCACAATGTGGTTAAAAGACGGAAGGCATTCTGCCTGCATGTACCTTCTGGCAAACCAACAAAAGAATTAGTCATGGAACAGCGTCATAAATTGTTTAAATAACTGAGACAATTATTAATAATGGAATATTTGATTTCAACAAACAGAGAATACATGAAAAATTTGCATTTTTGTTAAAAATAAATTCATTACTTGTCCTATTAATATGCCGCTTCAAATTTGTTTTTACCAACTTGAACTATGTTAATTAAGATTCACAAAATTTTCTATTATTTTTGTTGGTTTTTGTCTAAGATGCAAATCGAAGACCCGATGAAAATAAATTAGTTACTTGTCCATGGTTTGCAAATTGAAGATCCTAAAAAAAAATTGTTGGCATCTCGCCGCCGCTGGGCATGCTGTGCATATCCCCGGCACTGAGAATTGTCATTCCCGGCTCTACTCTAGATTTTTTCATCCCCGCCGGGGATAACATTTATTCCCGGCTCTACAGAAAACTTTTTTTTTTTTAGCCCCGGCACTGATTTTTTCTTAAATCGAGCACTGGCTGGCAGTGTAAAATGGTGGCCATTGTAGTTGTAAATTGCAGATAAATCATTAAATGCCGTGTTTATGAACACACTCCTGTGCTTTAGTAAATTTGTTAGAGCATTTGACAAGATCAATGTAAACGGACCCATACTTTTTTTTTTTAATTTAATATTCCCTGATCCCTTTCAATTTATTATTTTTTTTTTGTTACCTGGGCGTATCACTTTTGTAAAATGTAAATATACCGTTAGAAAGAATTCAATAGCCATTGCATCTATTAAGTTTCTGTGACTTGCTAGTTTTTTTTTTCTAGGATGTAAATAGTATCTCCAAGGGCATGCGGCTCTTTTGATGTCAAGTTGCAGCTCATTCGATGTCAAACTGCGGCCTAATCAAATACCATAATATTGAAATAACAATTTTAGTGGCTCTTTAAAAAATTGAGAAAATTGTAAATTATAACTTTTGGCTCTTCAGTTTCAAAAGGTTGCCGACTCCTGTCCTAGGGAAATCATAACATAGCAGAGCCACTCAGCCCCGTTGCGTAAAAATTCTACAGCAGGGGGCCAGGCATTCTACAGCAGGGGGCCAGGCATTAGCAGGGGGCAGATAATACATTTTATTAAGTAGAACAAATAAGCAGAGGGGACCAGACAAAACGCAGGGGGGGGAGTGGCCGGCCCCCGGCCCCCTGCCCCCCCCGCACGCTACGGGCCTGGAGCCACTGTTAGACTATCTGCAAACATTATTTTGCTGTTTTTATAAGCGATTAGATGTTCTCCCAATATCTAGCGCAGAATGCGAGAGAGGATTCAGTGCAATGAATTTAACACACATCTCTTCGCAATGCGATGTCTGTGCTTTAGCTTGTACAATATACAGTCCTTAATCTCAATGTGCAATAAATCCGATACACTTCCAGCGGCGATATGTTTGTTGTTCGCATCTCGCATGTGCATATTTTAAGCTAACGAGACAGAGACGAGAGAGGGAGAGGTGGGGGGGGGGGGGGGAGAAGACGTTGCCGTACCGACTAGCAGTTTAGGCTTTAGTAGGTTATAGTACAAGGGGTGGGCACGCGTGTAAACCCGCGGGCCACACTGGGTTCTTAAATTTGACAGGCGGGCCGGACCATGAGCTGACGGATGAAGTGTTCACATGAACTAATATAAATTAAATGGAAAACGTCACAACACATAGATCTGTGATCTAAAAAAACAAGCGGTCCGCCAGATTTGCCCCCCCCCGCGGACCATGGTTTGCCCGGGGGGGGGCAACAGATGGCGGTGTGATAAAGAGCTCAACGGCCCCGACCTTTGAGGGGGGGGGAGAGGGTGCTCACAAAGCCCAAACTTTATTTACTTTTTTTTTTTATGTCTCCAATTTATTTTAAAGGGCCACTATTTGTTTCTGCGTTCGGGGCCCCACAACTATCTTTCGAAAGTTGACCTAAAATAATGATTTGTGCATTTGTTGCCGACTTCCACTTTGCGTATCTACATACATATGGGGAGACGGAGAAAAAGAGTCCCATCACATTTTTAGCCCCCCCCCCACACACACCCGTCTAATCACGGGTTTTCTCTATAAGTGGGAAAAGCTATGGTTACCCATTGAAAAAAAATATATTTACCATATTCAAATCTGCCTCCATGTATGTATAGTTCTGTAGAATTCACTAGACCGTAAAGATTTCACGGGAAACGTTCCAATTCACATGTTTTGCAAACGAATTAAACCAAGACATAATATTATGCAAAAGCATATTTTCTCTCAAATGCATCGATATTATCTCCCTTGCCGGTGAACCGACCTGCTTATTGGCACATGCGTTCAGTGGCGTCACTATGGTTGGTGTCACCCGGTGCGGAAAATTCAGGGTGTCACCCTCTCAAGACTTCCATCATGAGAATGGTATATATTTCGATTTTTCCTGCACTAGACATAAGAGACTTTACTTTAAAATACTTAAGCGATAAATACGATAGTATTACTGACTGTATTTCAGGGAGATGTATATTGCTTTCATTAAACTGAGTTTGTAAACTACGTCTCGTTTCCGATTTCAGGAAACCACGTGACTGCATGCGTTCCCTTTTTTTTTTAGAACATTTGGAAAAAAAACATAGATTGATCCGATCATCTTTGAACTGTATTCATTTACCTATGATTCAGACGCTCTGCATGGGGGCACACTGTCTACTGCTCCGCATGGTGACACCCTGTGCTACTTCTCTATATGGTGACACACTGTCTACTGCTCTGCATGGTGGCACCCTGTTCTACTGCTCTGCATGGTGGCACCCTGTGCTACTGCTCATGTTTTTTTTTTTTTAACTATGATCGATTATAAAACTGACTGTACCGATTTTTTTCAGCTATGAAATTTAGAACTGTTTATTTTGGTCTCACCCCTAAAATGATGTCACTCGTTGCGGCCCGCACCCACCTCCCCCCCCCCCGCACACCCTAGTGACGCCACTGATGTGTTTGCGTTAGCTGCATTCATCTGTCGACAACGATTGTAGGCCGAGGCAAGTTTATCTGGAACGGGTGTTCATGTACAGATGAGATGTAATCTGTTGTGTAACTATTACTCGGCCCGTGGAGGGGGGGGGGAGCATTCTGTCCTAGGCAGTGGCGTCACTGGGGGGGGGGTCGCACCGGATAACACCAATGTAAGACTGACACCATATTGAATAATTCTAAATTTCATAGCAGAAAGAACTCGATCTAGTCGGTTTTTTTGACCGACCATAGTTAAAAACATGAGCTGTAGTCTGCGGTGCCACCATGCAGAGTAGTAGAACAGGGCGCCATCATGCAGAGCAATAGAACAGGGTGCCACCTTGCAGAGCAGTAGCACATGGCGCCACCTTACTGAGCAGTAGAACAGGGTACCACCTTGCAGAGCAGTAGCACATGGCGCCATCATGCAGAGCAGTAGCACATGGTGCCATCATGCAGAGCAGTAGCACAGGGTGCCACCCTGAAGAGCCGTAGAACAGGGAGCCACCATGCAAAGCGTCTGGGGCTTAGGTAAATGAATACAGTTCAAAGCTGCTCAATTTTGTGGGAGCAGGAGCCGGAGCCGGAAAAAATATGGCGGCTCCGCAAGCCTTGTTAAAACACATCAACTTTTGGAGCACTTGGACTGGTCGAAGTATTTCACAAACATTACAACAATTGTAGGCGATTCTCAGTTGTCTAGTGCAGGGAAATTCGAAATATGAACCATTTTGAATTTTAGGTAGTGGTTGTGGTTTATTTGCATTGCTTAAATACTGTTCGATCTGGAAATGCACACTAATCTATAATGAATGCTCCCTTGTCATGTGACAAATATTTAAAATGGCGACTTCCACTGTCAATAAAGCTATGTCAAGTATTTTTAATAAAAGTTTATTTAGAAATAAAGTAGCCATAGTTACAGGAGGAGGAACAGGAATAGGAAAAGGCATAACAAAGGAACTTCTTTATCTTGGTAAGATGATTTTTTATTTTAACTAACCAGCTGTAATACCATATTTGTCAGCATCCTCGCTGAAACTAAGTAAATGTAACTATTAAAACTGTCACCATGTGATTGTGACTTTGTACTCAGTCGTAAACTGTCTATATTGTTACAGTCCAGTAAAATTATGAAATAATCTTAACCCTTTTTAAAAATTTGTACAATTTAAGGCTGCAATGTAATGATAGCATCGAGGAAAGAGGAGCGGCTACAGCAGAGTGTTGATGAATTAAATGGATGGCTAAAAAATATAAAGCAAGACTCAAACGTGCATTATATGAAGTGCAACATTAGGTCAGAAGAGGATGTAAGATGTAACAATTCGTGTAATGAAACATTTATTCATCATTTTTAAAAATCATGTATATCTCCCATTTGTAAATCTCAAAAGAAAAAAAAAATTTGGAATGTTTTTTAGGTATTTACTTGCAAAAATAATTCATGATTATACATTTTATGTACTACAGTGTTTACTGATACTACAATTCAAGTCATTCCATATATATATATATATATATATATATATAAATATATATATATATATATAATATTTTGCTGATCAATATTGTTGCAATAAGTCTTGATTAAATATATTTACTGTTCTTTGACAGGTAAAAAATTTGCTTAAGGGAACTTTAAAAACGTTTGGGAAGTTAGATTTTCTTGTCAATAATGGTGGTGGCCAGTTTTTAAGCAGAGCTGAAGATATCACATTAAAAGGATGGGATGCAGTTATTGAAACCAATCTAACTGGAACTTTCCTGATGTGTAGAGAAGGTCTGTATTGCCTTAGCTACAGTTTTTGATGTCATGACTAAAACTGCTAAACAGATATTATTTAAAAGTTTTATTCTCTAACAGATTTGTTTATAGATTAATTACCAAATATTCTGATATTCTATATTGTAGCCTATAATCAATGGATGAGAGAAAATGGCGGTGTAATTGTCAACATCATTGCTGACATGTGGAAAGGATTTCCCTTAATGAGGTTGGTAGAAGTTCTTTGGTTTACAGAGCTCATTGATTGAAAACAATCACATTATATTATAAATATAACATATCTGGGAGGAAATAAAGCTGAAATTTACAGAGTCTGTATTTTAATGTGTAACAATTTAATTTGATGTCATATTCTTCAAGGGATTTAGTAATTCTGATTTAGAAAGTACAGTAAATCATTAATATTTTGTGACCATAATTCCAAAGACAGGTGTTCCGAAAATATCCTCTTAGCTTAAGATCCTGCGACATGTATTATATATTTTTTTTACGCTCTTGATATTTGTGTAAAGTTTTGTCTTTATGAAAAAAGTATATTGGCATTATTAAAATTGAATATCATGCCCTAAACAAGCTAAACAATGCACTTTTATTTATATAATAATAATAACCCATTTAATTTTAGCCACACAGGTGCAGCCAGATCAGCGGTTGATAATTTAACCAAAACCTTGTCCTTAGAGTGGATTCATAGCGGAGTCAGAATTAATTGCGTGGCACCTGTGAGTTGGTTTTTGAAACCCATAACTAAAAAAAAATCATTTTCTGTTCTTTACTTTTTAAGTCAGGAACTCACTTTTTTTTTATTACATCAAAGGATCAATGAAAGTAGGATTGGCTATGAATTTTAGAAAAAAAAATGGATTGCTTTATACTGATTACTGTAGCAATGATTATTTCTTTCTTTATTCCTAATTATTCTTACATATAATATAACCTGTCCATTTAATGTTTCTATTTTATTTAGGGCAGTTCCATTTATTCTGAGACTGCTGCTGCCAATTACGGTGATGTTAAAATATTTGATGCTATCAAGACAAAAGTTCCTATGCACAGACTTGGTACAGTTGAAGAGGTCTGTATACAAAATTTTGTGAAATCAAAAAAAAATTAACAATAACAAACATAAAGAACAACTAGAAAACTATCAGATTCATTCTTAGGATAAAAATTTAGAGAAAAAGTATAACAACTTTATTAGCTTAGCAAAAAAAAAATATTCAAAGAGCACTGAAAACATTGATATACTGTATTCTAAAAAATTGAAATTTTATGAAGATATTTCATATGTTTTAAACTGTTCAGTTAATTTTGAAAACCAATTTAGTACTGAGAATTAGTTGACATTTTTTGCACAAAGCCCTGGATAAAATATTTACAAATAAAAGTTATTTAAAAAAAATAACAAAACAATAGAGTGTTTAAACAAGATTTTCACAGCAGTATTGATTTAATATGCTAATATTTTTTTTATTAGTTTATAATGTATTGTTACTTTTGTTCCGGTAGCTTAGTAAATTTATTACAGTGAAATGTCGTTATAACAAAATTCGTGATAAATTGTAATTTTATTTGATGTACTAAAAATTTGTTACACTAAAATGGGGGGGGGGGGGGGTGGGGGGATGGAGCGACAGCATCAGTTTTTTTTTCTGTCTCCTTGTGCATTTCGTACATTATATGTTGGTATCCAAAGATAATTAAGCAATTTAATTAAAAGCATTTTTGTTCAAGTTTAAATTAAACTGTATTCATGTTTAACAAAATGTTTTATATTCGTAAAAATTTTGTCTGAAGAAATAAACAAGGGGAGTTAATGCGATCTAATTTTTTGCAAGGTTTAGCAACAGAATTACCTCTTTGCTTTAACTAGAATTTCTTATTTTTAAAAATTCTATATGAATTTACTAAATCCATGTAATGTAATAGTTTTAATATTTTTTTAAAAAGGTTTATTGCTTTATTTCGAAAAAAATGCATACATAAATTAAATTAATAAGTCATTCTCATCGATACACTAAATCTCTCTCTTTTTTTTCTCTTTGAGTATTTTTTAAATTAAATATTAAAAAAACCACCTTTTGAAAATATAAACGATATTTATTTTCCCCTTACCAAATAAAAAAAAAAAACATTTATTAAATTTTTTTTTCATCTTTATAAAATAAGGGTGTAAGTTTTCATTAAGTCTCTCCCCCCCCCCCCCCCAAACAATAGGACTTTCGATATTGATCACTGTTGTGCAGGGGCCCTGAACTGCACATTGTTAGTAATGCTAACTGTGATTTTAAACTTAATTCTAGCACATGGTTTGGGGGGGGGTCATTCACCTATTTCCATGAAGAAGCCAGTGTCCCTCACACTGGAACTTTCCTAGCTCGTTTCGTGAGGCTGTTAATCACTAGAGGTGTTACCTTTATTGAATCCACTTGATCAGTTTTTGTGGCAACCCTTCCTTATATATACATATATTCCTCATCAATGGTGGTCATAAAGGCTTGAAGTAACAGGAATCTGGGAAGATTTGAACATGTTACCTTCACCACACGTCAGGCTCACAGCCTGATTACCACTGTGTCTCCCACTGTTTTCATTTGTGATGTTATTCATTACAATTTTTTTGTTCTTTTTTTTTTTTTTTTTGATTGGTCAATTTAAAAAAAAACTCGTTTGTCATAACGTTCCAGATTTCTTCAGCAGTGTGTTTTCTACTATCACCAGGAGCAAGTTTCATCACCGGTGAAACCTTAAAAGTTGATGCTGGCCAGAGTCTGTACTCTTGTCCCACATATACTGTACCTGGTAAGAAGAGTTCTGTTGAAATAATAGGCAAGCATGAAAATAATTATGGTTATCAAATTATGATTACTTTGCCCATCGAGTGTCACTTATAATCACTTGACTATATAGTCATGTATCATCAGTAAAATGAAATTTAGTGTACTCAGAAATCTCATTACATAGGTATATTAAAGGTCAAAGTCCCAGACAAATATAATATGTTCCAGTCTTCTTTGTAAGAAAGAGAGAATCAAACCTAAAAAATAATTGGTTTATTTCATCATGAATTCATTGATCATGAAGTCATTTGACCTAATTTACCAAAAAAAAATCCCAATGAGTCAAAGGAACATTGCCATCAAACAAGGAAGATTTCGTAGGATGGAACATCATTAACTCAAATGACATTTTTTTTAGAATGAGATGGGTGAAAACATTTAATGTATTTGACACCCTAATGAGTCGGTCAGCAGCCCAAGTGCAGCATTGTTAAATTATTTTTATTCTCATTATTTTACAGAGCATGATAAGACTCCAGCTTATTCCTGGCAAGATGATGTGAGCGGAGAAGAAATCAAGGATTGATATTTAAGTTAGTTAAACATTTTGGTGAACGGAGAAGAAATCAAGGATTGATATTTAAGTTGAGTTAAACATTTGGTGAATGGAGAAGAAATCAAGAGATTGATATTTAAGTTAGTTAAACATTTGAGGTGAACGGAGAAGAAATCAAGGATTGATATTTAGGATTAGTTAAACATTTGGTGAGGAGAAGAAATCAAGGATTGATATTTAAGTTAGTTAAACATTTGGTGAACGGAGAAAGAAATCAAGGATTGATATTTAAGTTAGTTAAACATTTGGTGAACGGAGAAGAAATCAAGGATTGAAGTATTTAAGTTAGTTAAACATTTGGTGAATGGAGAAGAAATCAAGGATTGATATTTAAGTTAGTTAAACATTTGGTGAACGGAGAAAGAAATCAAGGATTGATATTTAAGTTAGTTAAACATTTGGTGACCGGAGGAAGAAATCAAGGGCTGATTTTTAAGTTAGGAAAATGTTTGGTGAGCGGAGAAAGAAAGCAAGGGCTGATTTTAAGTTAGGAAAATGTTTGGTGAATGGAGAAGAAAGCTAGAGCTGAAGTTAAGTGAGTAGAATGTTACATGTATATTTGTCCTGCAATAAATATATTACATGAATTTGAAATGCTATGGCTAATATTTTTATTCACAAGGATTCAACCAATCAGTCTTACAAAATGTTTTTTTTCTTACCATTATTTATAAAGATATTTTTTGCAGTATGTCCTTGAACTCTGTGGTGTATGTCCGTGAACTCTGTGTTGTAGGTAACATTGGTTTTTGTGAAGAGTATTTTTGTAAATTATTTATGACTAATGTAAATTACATTTGATTGGTTTAATGCTGTGTTTTTTTGTTTTGACAATAATTATGTACAAATAAATAAAAAAAAATTTTTTTTCAACAACTTGATGTTAACTTTCTGCCAGTTTGGCTAATGGATGTATATCATTTGAGGATACCTTTTGGGCTTTATTTTATTACTTGCAAACGTAACAAAAACTAAGACAAATTTAGAATGGATGTTTTAACAAAAGTTAAAAAAAATTATTGTATATAGTTTGCACCTGTAAGTGAAACTGACCAATGGCGAAGGAGTCATCTTATAAATAATTATGATTTTCTAATCATCTTACAAAATTAAATAAACAAATGATTTTTTTACAGCACAATCAATTTTCTTGTATGAACTAAGCATTTATCTCTTTAAATTTTACATTAAAAAATATTTAAACTATTAATTGTTCTTCCTTTTAATTAAAAAAAAATCAAATGAAACAAAACATTTTCAGAAACCATGCATGCCTGCTGGTGCTTAGAACATGGGTGAAATCATCATAAAAACTAATTCAGTTCCCCTAGCTATACTCACAAAAAGACATTTAAGCGTGATAAAAAATAAAATCAGAAAAGAAACAAAACATTTAAAAAATGAAGGATGTTTTTTAATTTTAATAAATAAAAGGTTATTCTCTATTTTGTAATAGTTTTTTATATAGAGATACTACCTGTTTAAAAATATACGTCCTGAAAAAAATGTATGCCATGCATGTTCAATTCAAGTCTGCCTTTATTTTAGCTAAATAATCTTTTTAATCATTTCATCTCATTTAAATATTTAAATTAAATAATAGCAATTTGGGTTCTCGTTAAATCGAAAATAAAAGAATTAATACAACTGTATTCCAGTTTAAAATACAATCATGAAAAAAAATCAGATCTGCCCGAAACCAAAAATAACCTAGCCTACAGATCAAGGCTAAAACTCTATGCAAAGGTTTTTGCAGGGTACAGCTAGTATTCTCCACTATTTAAAAGAAGATGACTAAATAGTTTAATAATCTTAGACTGGAATAAAATGTTAATTTTTTTTAACTCTGGCAGGAAGTATTTAAGTTTGTATCATTGGAAACCTAGCTTTCTCAGCCATTGATCTTTAATAACCTGTGGGCCTATTTATAGTTTTTTATCCTGCCACTTACCTATAAGGTTTATTTATACATTAATCAGAGCCGTGAGTTATCTGTTACAGGCGCCCTGGATTTTTTGGCGCCCTCTCCAGATAGTTGTGAAAAGTGCAAAGACATTTGAAAATGCTATTTTGGCCCCCTTGCTTCATTTTGCGTCCTGTGCAACTACACAACCTTTCCTACGCTACTTATCTAAATTTTATTAAAACAACAACCAATCTTTGAGGTCCAATCAAAAATAAATTTTTGATTTTGTTTCAGAATATTATTTTCAACAAAAAAATCAAACAAATCCTATATTTAGGCTAGTGACAATCATATGCACATCTTTTACAAAATAAAAATAGAACAGAAAATATTTGCTTATGTACATTTAATAAATTTTGAAAACAGAAAAATACATATTAAACTTATCCCGATTGCACAGTTCATGTTTATACAAATATAACAACAAACAACCTAACATCATGATATGTCAATTATTTATCATTTAAAGTTTTGATTTGATTTGCTCCTGATACGAGGTGGTCATCACGGACAGCTTGAGATTCGATATCTTTTGCCACGTGTAGGCTGGGCAACTTACTGTGATCTGCGCAGAAAGAAATAAGAAAAAAATATTTCAGAAATCAGCATGAATATAAGGAGATTTTTTTTACAAGGAGATTATAAGTTGGGCTTGGATTTTCATGAATTTTTTTTTTTTTTTTTTTTTTAGTTTTGTGGTATATTTAATTCTTGAACAATTAAAGCCATATTGAACATACTCTGGAGTGCTTTACATGATGATATTTATTTGTCTAGTAAAATTATATTTCCGCCTTTCAAAGATGTTTGGGCACATTTAATAAAAAAAATGTCTTTAAAGGCATATTTTCACATGGCAATTTTAAAGCGTTATTTACAGGAAATTACATTCCTCATTATTAATTTCATATTTCTTGTCAATGAGTTAATAATAATGTTAATACATGTAATAACCCCCCCGCCCCCCCCCCCCCCCCCCCCCCCCCCCCCCCCCCCCCCCCCCCCCCCCCCCCCCCCCCCCCCCCCCCCCCCCCCCCCCCCCCCCCCCCCCCCCCCCCCCCCCCCCCCCCCCCCCCCCCTCTCCTTGTTGGCTGTTAAAAGACAAAGGACAGCCTCTGTTGTGTCACAACAAAAACACAGAGAGAGTATAGAGGAAGGTGTACTCACTATTAAATAAAAAATTAGATTTTTTTGTGTGTGTGTGTACAGTTATGTATTTTTTTTTCCCCAGTTAAATCATATTGTACTTTAACTGAACCTTGTAAAAAGGTTCTTAATTACATCATGTAGGAGTTGGATTTTCTAAAAAAATTATGTTTTTTTTTATTAAAAAAAAATGTGCATTCTTATGCAATTTATACAGTTTTTTGTACTTGGTCTAAATGCAATGGGACAATTTTCATTTGTCCAGGAAAAAAAAAGCACCTATCAACCATTAGTTAGTATTTTAGAATTAAACATTGAGATAGGATCATGCTGCACATACATATCTTGATTCATGTCTACTGAATGTAGTTTTCCCACTCTGTTATGAGATTGAACCTAGGCAACTTTGCGATACCACATTGATGCCTGGTATTTTTGAGGTCGGGGCAGAAACCATGGATTCCCTGGGGTCATCTATCTTTTCTTATCTTCCCAGCGATATATTTACATTGCAAAATATTAAAGGTAATTCTACCTATGTGATAAATATTGAAGAATTACCAGGTATTTCATAGCTGGGAGTGATGTAAAGTGTTTGACCACCGTCCACACTGAAGACTGGCACCTGTTATAAAAGCAGCAGCTGGTGACAACAAGAAGCAAACAGCAGCTGCCACCTGAAATATAAAACAACATTGATACTCAATCTTATACAGAAAACAGGTTGCAATGCATGTATTAACAGAGTTAACTTAAGAGGTTTTAAAAGAGTATGATAAATATTTCTTAACAAATGAAATTTCCTAATAGTACGAGTGGTGCAGATTAAAAGTTATAAAATTTTACAAGAGGAAAAAAATTTAATTAGATGCATTTGAATTATCAATAATATGAAAATTTTAATAGATTTGCTTTTTTAATGTGCACAACTTACATGATGTTTCATTTAGCATAAGTTATGGTGTAATGATTTATTAATTTCAATGACAATTAAAGATATATATTTTGTATCTATTCATTATAATATTTAGCTATTCCTAAATTCAGTTACTTCTGATATTTGAAAAAATTTAGTGAAAACTGAGCAATACTTGGAACATAGTATCTAATAATTTATAGCTCATATAAACACACCTCTTCAGTGGTCCCCAGCCTCTTCATTGGTATCCGAGGTTTAACTCCATCAAAAATCTGGCTATCTCCGTAATTGGCGGCTGCGGTTTCCAGAATATATAGAGCTGCCCTGCAATGGATTATGGGAAAAAGAAAAGAAAAAAATCACATATAAATACATCTTGATTATGCAACGCTAAATTATTGATAAATAGTATGAGTTATTGTCCATATGTGTGTCTTTGTTTAACTGTTTTTTATGGTTGCTAATTAGTCAAAATACTGGGTAAGCAGTTTAATGTGATGTTCACAATAATTCTACCCCAAAAAAATACTGTGACTTTTTGAAGAATTCAACAGAACACATAACATATAACTTAAAGTAAATTTTTTTTATGCCTTTTTTTAAAATACATAAAATAATGATTTAAAATTCACCACTAAACTTCACCTGGTGGTCGTTTCTCAAACAATAAATTGTCAGCCATTTTTATGCGATGCATGGAAATAAGCAAAGAAGGAATATAGTTGTTAATATAAAAGACCTGTTGTGAAACATTACCACTGAAGCAAAATAGGTTTCAATTATTGTCCTTAACATTGTGGATCCCTCAAAATATTTGTTAAATAATAATTTATAACAATAGTTTGACTTTATGCTGATCTGTGAAATCTCTATAAGGATAAGATGTTCATCTCTTAGTTCCTATAAACCACTAAGGAACTGTATTTGCAGGCGATCCTTTTCCATCCTCACCATAGCCCATAGTGCAATGGCCGTGGAGACATGAAGGAACTTTCTTCATGACCCGAAAAACCCCTCGGTTCTCAACCGAGATGGAACTCAGGTAAATTCAGGTCGACAATCAAGCGTTTTACCAGCTGAAACTTGATATTTTTATTATAAAACTATACTTCAGTAGTTCTTACAAATGTAACACACAAAAATCAAACATCAAAAAAAAAAAATACGCACAACTTCAACTTACAGGTACAACACTGTTCACCCTGACACCACTGTGCACCCATTCTAGGAGAGCCAGCGATTTCGTTAAATTATCGACACCCGCTCTGGAAGCACCAGAATGACTGCGCATAAGAAGAAAAAAAAAAAAAAAAAAACAAAGAATAAAAAAGATTTTACTTTCTGACAGTAAGTTAGACAATCAAAGCAAATATAAAACTAAAATACCTAGTGAGTGAGAATAAACTGAGTTAAATACATAATTTATCACCAACACATCTAAGTATCACTGAATAAAAAATATTGTGGTCTCCGAGCATTAAGAAAGCAGGTACTGTTGAAGAAGTGTTATTACAACTGTTTAAAAAAAAAAACACAGAAGATTCTTAGAGATAAATGGTATAATGATGATCAATATAACAATTTACCAGGCTAGAAGGTCTACATAATGAGTAAAAATAATTATCATTCATTAAAAAAAATATGAATGCACTATTTACTTTGCATGTTAAGACAACATAATTATCAATTAACAGCATTTTCTAAAAACTGGGATATCATATGAATATATTTTACACAGAATATCAAAGATTGTATCTAATGCCCACCTCATAAATGGATAACCTTTCCACATGTCCATTGTTATATTAACAATGACTCCTCCAATCTGCTCTTCATCCACTTATTATAAGCTGTGGAAATATATGTCAATGTAAAATTATGAAGATATCAATCAATCAAATTTTAAAAGTAAAGAAAAAAATCTTTGACTAACATACATATCATATGAAGTTTCAACGATATGACAACTTAAGCTCCTTCAATACAAACAGCATAAGGGATTCAGGCATGATTTCTAAGCTGTAAGCTAGTAAAAAATGTGATTTAAAAAAAGCTGCGCCCAATAAGGCCTTTTATAGCCAGTGTGTTGCTTTATCCATACATGTGCAT
>JAGDYQ010000108.1:3414801-3475329 GCA_021962125.1 Bulinus truncatus | reverse complement strand
CATGCCTGATGCTTTCGACAACGCCTAGCCACCGCACCGTCGACCAACCCCCGACCCCGACCCCGTAAAACATAAGAAAGGCTCTGCCTGTTAGAAGGGTGAGGGGGTGGTGGGGAGGGGGTTGGGTCCGGTTTTGGTTGTGTTTGTTGCTTTTTTTTTTTTTTTAATTAAAACCGTTACATAGACATGGTAGGTTGTGGTCGATGCAAAGGTAAAGGGGGGTGGGGTGCCAAACCGAACACATGTCGATGACATTCGTCTGTTATATAAACAGCTGTAGCTGTAGCTTTAGCTAACTGGCTTTTTTTTTTTTTTGGCGCCCTGAGCAAGTTACATTTTGTGCGCCCTCCTCCTCCTCACAATCTGAAAAGTGGCCAAAAAAAAACACTAACAGCTCGCTCTTTTCGGCGCCCATTCCCAAATTCGGCACCCCTGAGCGGCGAACAACCCACAGTATCTTATTCCTACGCCACTGGTTAGACATTGATGGGTGTGAGATCACAGGAACTTGTTTTCACTTTATGTTCTGAGCTTTCGTCGGCCCTTGAAAAGTCCGTAGGCCCTTGAAAAGTCCGTAGGCCCTAGGCACAGTGCCTACTGCGTTGTAATATATTCTTGAAAGCTCCCACAACTTATTTAACAAAATGTAGAGAGAAAAAAACATTGATAAATATAAATTTAAAACAAACAACGGGGAACGCTGTGATAGTTGCACTGAACTCAACAAATTCCACCATCGCGTGTTTATATTGTGTATCCTAATGGCAGTGCCGTAACGAGCTTAACTCGCGCCCGGGTTACAATACCTTTTTAATACATTTTTAGCGCCACCCCCCCCCATTCGAAAATCATATAATATCTTATGTAAAATACAAATTTGGCGCCCCATTGTGAGTAGCGCCCGGGGACATATGTACCCCCGCCACCCCCTAGCTACGCCTCTGCCTAATGGTCAAGGTTTAAAAATCGTAGTTTCAGAATTCTGTTTTTTTTTAATCTTCCACTTTTATCCATGACATATGTTGTAAATTAAAACGAAGATGTCCGTTTTGATATTAAATAGAATTCATTTTTTTTTTTTGATTTATCAAGGTTCTTGGATTAATGCGAGATGGCAGACTAGAGAAAGGGGAAGGAATCTCCATGGATCATTACTACTTCACACATATGCGTGAGTTATGGACCTTGAGAAATACGGTACGTTCTTTCAGCACAAAAATATTATTAATAGTAATAAAATCCTTAGCTATAAATAATAAAATGGCTTATTCAATTGTATTATCAATAATTTTTTTATTTAAAAAGTGTGTAAAGATTTTCACAAGTTTCTTGTAACTAGTTTAAAAAAACATAATGCTCGAAATGATATTTTGTGTTTTAACGGATTAGATACGTTTCTCATCCCTAATTTTCTTTTTCGCCAACTTATTAATTAATTTTGTAATGGTGGCTTTTCTTTTTATACACTTTTTTGTGTGTTTAGAATGTGAAAATCTCGGACGAAAAGAAAGATAGAAAATTCCCATCATCCATCAGTACAACATGACAACAGCCGACGCTGCTCCGTTGTATTGAACTTGTTTGGCGCATACCGGAAACTAGGAGAGGGACAGAACAACTGAAACCTTCAGCCTGACGATAGCAGTCTCTAGAGGTGTTATCGAATTCAACGCTATACCCTGTGAAACAACATCTACCGGTCATATAACAGACCATAACAAATATTGTGAACATCGTGTCTACGCCCCCTTCCATAATCAAGGCTGCGGTGGCCATGAAGGCGAAGCATGCAGACATCCCGGACATGGATTGCTTGCCTCTTCTGAGATTTGAACCCGTACCTCCCTCCGACCCTGATCTCAGAGAATCCGGAGCACTAAACCTCGGGGACTCCACTAGAACGTACGGCGCAGGATTCCAAATTATCACGTGCCGGAATATCACGTGACTTTGATCCAATCTAACAGTATGAATATCAACCAGGGATAATCAAATTGAAACTGGGGCTGAAAACACATCAACTTGAAGATGTTGGTTGTGGTCCACTCTTGTAAAAATCTTGGTTGTGGTCCATTCCTGTAAAGATCTTGGTTGTTGTCCATTCCTGTAAAGATCTTGATTGTGGCCCGCTGTTGTGAAGATCTAGATTCTGGTCCACTCTTGTAAAGATCTTGGTTGTGGTCCACTCTTGTAAAGATATTGATTGTGGTCCACTCTTGTATAGATCTTGATTGATTGTCCCACTCTTGTAAAGATCTCGATTGTGGCCCACTCCTGTAAAGAACTTGATTGTGGTCCACCTTAGACTTTTACACATCCGCCAATAAAATAGCAAAAAGAAAATTCCATTGTGGGCATAGCCGTACTGTGGGGCCCCTTCAACAACCACTCAGGACAGAGAAACATATTTGGTCAAATCTTATAAAAAAAAATGTATCATGGGTCCATTTAAATAAGTAAGTTACTGTGCGGGCTGGTGTGTGTGTTAAAGGCGGCCCATATTCATGTATAATTTAGAATTTAGAATGAGACTGTATAAATGCATTTTTTAAAAAATAAAATTAGCGGAATCAAGTTCTACAACATTTTTAAAAATGTATTTCATTGTTTGATAGATAGACGGAGATGCCGATAGACAGGCAGGCAAATATACTAGATAGATAGATAGATAGATAGATAGATAGATAGATAGATAGATAGATAGATAGATAGATAGATAGATAGATAGATAGATAGATAGATAGATAGATAGATAGATAGATAGTCTGATAGATAGATGGATAGATAGATAGATAGATAGATAGATAGATAGATAGATAGATAGATAGATAGATAGATAGATAGATAGATAGATAGATAGATAGATAGATAGATAGATAGATAGATAGTCTGATAGATAGATGGATGGATGGGTGTTAGATGGGTGTATTGGTGGGTGGATGGTTGAATGGATGGAGGGATGAATGGGTGTGTGATTGGGTGGATAGAACTATGGTTCTACGGATAGATAGATGTATAGAATATGGATTGATATATAGATGTAAAGAATATAGATAGATGGGTGGATAAAAGAATGTGTGGATGGATAAATATTGTGTACATAGAAAAATTATCTTTCTAGTTATCAAATGTTACAAAACTATAAAAAAATAAACACAACTCAGTATTTTTTTTACTTTCACAGTTTATTTACAATTTAAAAAGAAGATGTTTGCACATCGTTATATGTTTTAAAAATAGAACTAAAAATAAAGTTAAATATTTTTGTGTGTAAACTAAACATGTTTTTATTCACAATAAATAAATGTTAGACTACATTAGTAAATATTTCAATAATAAACTAAGTGAAAACAACGTTCTAATTATATACATAGGGGACTACTCAGAACTGTCCTCTATACAAAATCAATACATATATTAGTTGAAAGAGAAATACAGATATTAAAGAAAAACACCTTTTTCCACAATACATAAACTGTATGCAGCCTTGAGAGTATTTTGAGATCGTAAAATCATTCTTTAAAAAAAAAAGGCTGGAATATTATTTTATTTTACTTTTAAACCGAAAAAAAAATGCTTTTTATAGCGAAATTTAAAAAGGTCGAAATAACTGAATATTTTGAATTTTCTGTAATTACGAAAGTAGCACATTATGAAATTAAATACAGTTTATTGAATTATAAATTCTACATCAAATACAAATAGGGGGACGGGTGGTCGTGCAGTGCAGAGCGCTTAACTGTCAACTGGGTTCGAACCTCAGTGAGAACCTTGGGATTTTTTTCAGGTCCTGGTGAAAGTCCCCCCCAAGTCCACCAGGTATTAAATGGCTACCTGACCTTAAGTTGGGGGAGTAAAGGCGCGAGACTTTGTGCTGACCACACTATCCCTTTATAAGAAACTGATGGATTCCACACTTCGTTTGCTTCGATGGGGGGCCTTTCGGGGCTTAAGGAAACTTTACTTACATCAAATACAAACATTTATCTTGAAACATAGAGAAAATTGTGTACAAATATTTTAACCAATACAATGACATGATTTTTTTTTAGTTAGTTGAAGAAAAAAAATTAACCAAAAATCAAAATCTCAAAATTCATTCTAAATTGATAAGGCGTTTATGATGTCTCCATCATTTTTATTACAGTTTATTAACTATTTGTGGATACGACCGATACTGCTGTAGTTAACTCCTGAATCGCTGGAAACTTCTGGGTCAAATGTCCCGCTGTGGACGAGATCGGTGCCGAATTTTAAACAAAAAACCCAGGCCCCACTGCTGCCTGGGCAAGTAGGCGTTGTGTAGGTCAGTTTTGTCTTATCAATCAGCTTATCCACCTCCCCACAGATCTCATTGTCCACCAATTCGCCGACACTGACCTGTTTGGAGCATCCGTGAGGATGCGACACTATGAAGAGCGATTTGTCATTGTGGGACTTCTTGTATTTGTTCCAGACTTTCTTCCACAGCTCGTGGCACTGGACGGCTTTTTCGTGCAGTTTTTTCCCCACCGCTTCATCGCATGTTACGAATTTCAGCACGCAAAAGTCCGTCTCAACATCTGACTTGTCAACTCTGAGATTTGTCACTTCGACTGGCGGACTGCTATCGTCATCGTAAAACAGCCTGCAAGAGGTATGGTCTGCCTCCGTGTCGTCGAAAACGACATGAGTGGCTGTGTTTACATGAATCTCCCACCAGACGTCGCTGGGGTTATCCGAAACCTTGCAATCTTCGCACTGACACGTTTGGTAAGGCTGCTCGTATTTGTTGTCGAACAGGCTGTGCCTGGTGCCATGAACATTGCGACCTTTGCCCTTAGTAAATTTAATTACATTCATCATGCGCCCACTTCCGAACCTCGATTTGCCCCGCTCTTTTCCATCGTAGAAAGGGTAAAGGCAATTTGTATTGGGCCAGAACATTGGTCGTTTTGCGCTGATCTCTTTAACCCTAACCCTCACCGTGAGTTCAGCTGCCACCTTTATCAACTCCAGTAGGTCATTGTCTTTGAGGCCGTCGGGCAAATGATTCATGGCGAATTGTGTAATGGGTATGAAAGTTTTATGATCTGGGTTCTTCTTGCAGCCTTTTAGGTGTTCATGGAGATCAGCCTCTCCACCTTCTGAAATCTGCATTTCGTGTTTACCTGTTGATTTCAGACCAAAATAATTAGCCCGTGCGACCATTCATTGGCACACTAGCTCATTCATTGACAAATTGGGTCATTCATTAGCCCATTATGTCATTCATTAGCACATTAGGTCATTCGTTAGCACATTAGGTCTTTCATTAGCACATTAGGTCATTCATCAGCACATTAGGTCATTCATTGGCACATTTGGTCATTTATTGGCACATTAGGTCATTCATGAGATCATTAGGTCAGTTTCTAACATTCCCGAAGACAATATTAGGGAAGAAATAAGAAACTAAAAATGATTTTTTTTTAAATCACGCCAGAAGTCACGTGACCAGAGTTTACGACTATGGGATGTCCACTCTACTAAAGCTGACGTCCAGCTCGGTCGTTCTTATACAGCGGGTCTCAACCTCTTTTAGGCGACTGTACCCTAAAGCAGTGGCGTACCTAGGGGGGGGGCGGTGGGTGCGGTCCGCACCGGGCGGCACTTTTAATTACTTTTTAGGGGGGGTGCGGCGGCAAAAATGTATAGATTAAATTGAAATACCTAAATGAGAGGGCGGCAAAAATGTATAGATTAAATTGAAATACCTAAATGAGAGGGCGGCAAAATCGTCTTCTGCCCTGGGCGGCCGATACCCACGCTACGCCGCTGCCCTAAAGGGTGCGAAAATTATGCTCACGGGGTTACTTATTTTCATATTGGAATGGGCTCACGTTTCTCGATGCGATACTTGGGGGGCATGATGATTCTGGTAATGGGTCACGCAGCAAACACGCGACTTTCTTTAAATTCTTTGTTTTTATTTTTTAACGAGAATCATGCGCCGTTGCGTACCACCTTTCCTGTGCCCCTTGGTGGGGGGTTAGCGTGACCACTGGTTAAGAACCGCGGTTCTTGAGGACAGAGAAACTAGGCGACTGTCTGGTGCCTCCACTGCTAAGTGGAGGAGGAGGAGGCAGAGGCGTAGCGAGGGGTGGGCAAAGGGGCATCATGTCCCGGGCACTACTCACAAAGGGGCGTCAAAAGGTATATGTTTACATATAATATTATATATATGGTTTTCGAAAGGGGAGGGGGGCGCTAAAAAGGTTTTCTGCCCCGGGCGCGAGTAACGCTCGCTACGTCACTGGCAGAAGGGGAGTGGGGCACCAGCCCCGTAGCGTGAAAATTCCACAGCAGGGGCCAGGCATTCCACAGCAGGGGCCAGGCATTCCACAGCAGGGGACAGGCATTCTACAGCAGGGGCCAGGCATTCCACAGCAGGGGCCAGGCATTCCACAGCAGGGGCCAGGCATTCCACAGCATGGGCCAGGCATTCCACAGCAGGGGCCAGGCATTCCACAGCAGGGGGCCAGGCATTCCACAGCAGGGGCCAGGCATTCCACAGCAGGGGCCAGGCATTCCACAGCAGGGGCCAGGCATTCCACAGCATGGCATTCTACAGCATGGGCCAGGCATTCTACAGCAGGGGCCAGGCAATAGCGGGGTGGGGTGGGGGCAGGTAATACATTTTACTAAGTAGGACAAATAAGCAGAGGGGGCCAGACAAAACCTAAGGGGGCCGCCCCCCCTGCATGCTAGGGGCCTGTGGGGGACTCTAGTTGAGACATTAATTTTGCCAGCCACAATGAAGGGACAACCTGAACACTCATCCAAGGGGGCCTTGGCTTAAATGACTAAAAAAGTGGTGGGGGGGTAGGGGCAGAGCAAGTAATGAGTCAAATGGGTCATGGGTCAATGGGTCAAATGGGTCGCGAAATTGGATGGGTCACATGGGTCAATGTTACCTGACCCGTGACCCATCCTAAGTCTCAGCCCGACCCTAAAAAAAAACCCGTCGTCGCGCGATTTTTTTTTATTTCAAAATGGTTTCTATGACGACGGCCGCCATCTTGAAAATAACAACATTCAATGGGTCATGGGTCCTAATGGGTCTGGGTCAAGAACTTGATGGGTCATATGGGTCATGCTGAGTGACCCATTACTTGCTCTGGGGGGGGAGGGGTCATAGGCACATAATTTTCAAAGTTTAGTAAGCCCCCCCCTCCATTTATATAGCAAGCGATAGGCCTAACCAAGTTTGTTTTTGTTTTTTTTTCGCCTCGGGCCCCAAAGGTACTCAATCTTCTACCAATTTTGAAAAAAAAAAGGAAAAAGATAGTACCGAAATTATTTACACTTAAAGCAATCGAATAATAAATGTTAACAAAATATTTCAAATAATAATACTATTTTTACTTAAATGAATACATTCAGAGTTAGGCGAAACGGTTCAGGTAAAGCCATTTCTTACTTAGTTGTGATATTGTATTAATATATTTTTTTCAAACGTTTAACATGTTTGAAGAAAAATCAGGACCGGCGTTATGCGACATGCAAGGCATAGGACCCCTTCTCCAGAAAAAAAGGGGACCCCCTAACTGCTCATCTTCACTTTGAATTCTTATATCGTGTTTTATAAAAAAAAAATAAGAATGTGTATAGCTGTATATCTATAACCGATAGGGACCTGAACTTTTTCATAAGCTCTCCGGTTTTATTTTTACTAAGTCACCTCCCCTTAAACTAATCTTTACCGTAACGATTTAGTTTTGGCGCTGAACTCAAGCCTGACTGGCCGCTTGTTACATCTGTAGAGCAAAAATAAATTAACCGGTGATTTGGTTACAAAATTTGACAAAATCTGGCTTTATTTTTTTTTTTTCCAGAACTCGAATAATTTATCTATTAATTATAATTTACCTTTCAAAGATTTATTTCTGAGCGTGTATTTTCGTATTGATACTTTCTATTGGAGAAAAAAAATATGATATTCATATTCATCTTAAAATTAATTATTTTCTTCTGGTTATTTTTTGTAAATTTGTGTTGTTTTTTTTCTTTTAATACCTTGTCTGGTATATCTAGTCTTTTAATACCTTGTCTGGTATATCTAGTCTTTTAATACCTTGTCTGGTATATCTAGTCTTTTAATACCTTGTCTGGTATATCTAGTCTTTTAATACCTTGTCTGGTATATCTAGTCTTTTAATACCTTGTCTGGTATATCTAGTCTTTTAATACCTTGTGAAGTACATCTAGTCTTTCAATACCTTGTCTAGTATATATAGTCTTTTAATACCTTATCTAGTATATCTAGTCTTTTAATGACTTGTCTAGTTTATCTAGTCAATTAATACTGTATCTAGTACATCTAGACTTTTCAAAATTGTACTTTAATAAAACATTTTTTTCTTAAAAAGCTATATACTATTATACAGCAGTGGATCGGTACACGCAGCTCGTCACACGGAGAACTTTGCGTTTCCCAAATGAGCAGATTTTTTTCCTTTTATCCAGTTACTGTTGTTCACAAAATTGTGATAAATTTGACTCTTCCACTGCTCTTTAAAGTATATATTGTACAATATAAAGGACTCAAGTGAGGCCCTTATCGTCCTACCCACCCCCTGATATTTAGATTCATTAGCTGTTGTTGTTGTTTTCTTTCTTAGTTTGTTGTGTTTGTTGTTGTTGGGGTTTTTTTTTTGTACAAATTAAATATCTAATAATATAAAAGCGATGTGGGTTCTGCTTTAAATCGAAAGTAAAGAATTAATACAACAGTATTCCAGTTTAAAATACATTCATGAAAAAATCGGATCTGTCTGAAACCCAAAATTAACTTAAGAAAACCGATCAAGCCTAAGGGGATATAACTCTATGCAAAGGTTTTGCAGGGTACAGCTAGTATGTATATAATAAAGATAAAGTACCTCGCTGATTGCAGTTTGTTTCTTCTTCCTACTTGACGAAAGTCTGTTCTCCATGGTAACACTGACTGCTACCTGTACAGAATAATGTGTAATACTCAGCTGTTAATCATTTTAATCAGTCTTCTATAAACTAGTTAATTTATTTAGATTCATAGATTAGGCTATATTGCATTTTACTTTTTTATTAGAGCAATGCAAAACGGCATGAGTACCGACAATAGTGTGTATCTGATGTTAGGGCGTTTCACGTTCACGAAAAATTTAAGGGCGTACAAAGTACAAAACATTGGCGAAACATAGGAGAAACATTACTTTCAATACTGTCTTTGCAACGATTTCAAAATACCGTCCCTGAATTCCAGTCGATGTCATTTTTATGAGTTTTGGGCTGGGGTGGAGGGGGGGCGGCTTAGGGCATAGGCAGAGACACATATACATATTAGGAGGCCCAAGTAATAGTGAATGTTTAGGCCCTCTTCACATCAGACTTTATATGAATTAATACTTGAAGGTTCGCTTTGTTCGTCTCTCTCTTTCTCTCTCTCTCTCTCTCTCTCTCTCTCTCTCTCTCTCTCTCTTTCTCTCTCTCTCTCTGTATATATATATACCCCCAATTAATTCTAAAAATCAAATTTTATTATAAAATATACTTCTTTATCATTGTGTTCCAATTTTTTCTTATATAAAACTCTCCGCACAGCCCCCCCCCAAACGCACAGCCCCTTCCCCCCCCCCCAAAAAAAAAAACAAAATCCTGGGTACGGCCTTGTATATATATATATATATATATATATATATATATATATATATATATATAAAGAAAGTTATTACTGGTCCCTATTATTGAAAAGAAAACAACAGATAATTCATAATATTTATTTTTTCAGCATTCTGTCGGATAATGTTTGTTTCTTTTTTTTTTTTACACTGTGAGTTGGCTATAGGAGACTTAAACAAATCTACAGCCTTGAATGGGATTGCTTAGGCTACATAGACTTACGATACCTACATTAAATACAACAAAAGAAATTGCAACATCTGCTCTGTGAAGAGCTTTCATTAATAACATATGCTGCACAACACGACAAGGGGCGACAACCAGCCCGCGTTCTTTTGGATTATTAAAATGTGCATTCAACCAATCGGAACACAACTGAATAAAAAAAAATAATATGATAAAAAAGCAAAAATTATGCTAATACAAAATAAAAGCCTTTTTTAAATATTAAATGTAATGCAGAGAAAATTAAATGGGAACAAGATTATACACTGGTCCAATAACAGATTTTAAAAAAAAATTTTCCACAAATCTAAAGCTTCGGTTAGCGACATATGGTTGCGGACCGTGGTGTGTGAGAAAGATCGACGCATTATGTTTTCTTGGGCGATCCAGGGCTAAAAATCTAGGGTTTTTTTTTTTCATCCCGATTTTTGAAGAGTTTATATTTTTGAAGATATCTAGATGTAATTAAATTCTATTAAGAACCGATCGGAGTAACTGTCTATTTTGCCATCTAGATTTAAAGCTTTAATTATTAGATTTAAATTTAGATATCTGGATGTTTTTCGGATATTTTCTGGATAATTCTTCATGAAAATTGTTGCCAATCCTAGTATGAGTCACAACTACAATCATTCACTAGAATTTAATATAAATGTCAATAGACTTGGCGCAGCTATGTGTGTTTGAGCCACCCGGAAAGCCGTAGAGTACCAGGGCTCAAAACTTTTTGCTTGAAGAATTATCCAGAGAATACAAAAAAAAACCAGCTATATAGATAAAGAGATTATATGTAGATATAGATAGTCTGAGCAGATATATTGTCTGCACATATATATATATATATATATATATATATATATATATATAGAGAGAGAGAGAGAGAGAGATTATCTGTGTAGATATAAAGATTCTCTTTGAAGATATAGATTTACTGTGCAGATGTAAAGATTGCCTGAGCAGATATAGAGGTGGCCTGTGCAGATAGATAGATAGATAGATAGATAGATAGATAGATAGATAGATAGATAGATAGATAGATAGATAGATAGATAGATAGATAGATAGATAGATAGATAGATAGATAGATAGATAGATAGATAGATAGATAGATAGATAGATAGATAGATAGATAGATAGATAGATAGATAGATAGATAGATAGATAGATAGATAGATAGACGTTTCGACCCACGTACGGTTTGACCATCAGACGAGACAGACCCTGCTGTTGAACACCCTCGTATTTTTGTTATAAAACACGAAACATTTTGTAGGTCTCCTTGACAATGTTCCCTCTAAGGTGTGGTATGAAGTGAGCAAAAAATTTTGTTTCTGAGCGACATTTTTTTTTTGTTTCAGGCCAAAATTTATGAGCGATGTAAGCGATGTCGTCCGTCGGAGTGAGCGATCGTACGTGTAGTATGAGCGAAGCTCAGCTTAGAGGGAACATTGTTCCTTGACCGTCTCATTTTTATAACGTATCGCAATTCTTGTGAAACTAAGTTAATGGAGTCAAAAACACCTTGCATGCGAAATAAATTAACTCGATGACAAATAATTTCTACTGAAACCTTCCGGAGTGGTAAGTCATTAGAATAGTATAATATAATAATAGCGGTCTCGCTTCTGCATTATATCGAAAGAAGAAATCATGAATTCAAAATGGCGTCTTGCCGGCGTCTCGTTTCGATAAATGTTTTTTTTTTTAAATATCTACAGTTTTGAATAGTTTCTGTGGTTTTCAAACATGAAACCAAATGGCCAAAATGTGGAATAATTCCATTTAAATATTTGTTTTTTTTTTGTTTTGTTTTGTTTTTTTTTTGTATTTCTACATCTGCATCTTTAAATTGTTATAAAATCATGAAAAAATCGGATCTACCCGAAAGCAAAAATAACCTAACCGATCAAACCTAAGGGAATATAACTATGCAAATGTTTTGCCGGGTACAGCTAGTATTAAAATCGTTAATACAAACAAAAATCGTACATATCAAATTATATTTCGATTGGTTTGAAAAAAAAATGTAAATGCAATGTTTGGTTTTGTAAACGAGGCGCATTCAAGCGTAAAACACAACTCGGGGAAGGGGGGGGGGGATTAGGTTTACAGTGAGACAATAAAACTATTATTAACAGATTTAAAAAAATCAATGTACATTTATTTAGTTACAATAATTTACGTAGGCCTGCGTAATTTGTTTCTATACATGTGGCAACAAGTCTTTTTTTTTTTCCTCGTAGAAAAAATTCTTTGTGTGACCACAAAAGAAACTTTTAAAACGTTTCCGCTTAAATTAATTTTACGCACTGTGTCCACCCCTTTCAAAAACATATCGCTCCATTGTGACAGTTTGGGGGTGAGGGGTTGGTGGGCTTTGGCTTTGGGGGGGGGGGGAGAGTAGGATTGTAACCATAGTTGTAACCAAAACCGGTCCTAGCAGTCAACAAATAACACGAAACTCGGGTCAAAAATGTCATTTTAAAAATAGTGCTTAGTTTGTGTTGCGGTTGTCTTTTAGGATTAATACAGCGCATTTGGGCTATAAGTTGGCCTACAAAAAAATGATATATTAATAAAATGTCCTTGGACTATTGCCGTTTTGTTGGTAATAGTTAGATGACAGGCATGGGGAGCCTGGCCCGTTGCCACCCTTTAAGGCCATCACTTATGGCTCATGTTTGGGCCTATTAACCCTACTGTAAATAATGCTTATGAAGTTAGTACATGGCACATTTGGTGTTCCATATTATTAAGTTTTAAGGAGTGCCACCTGACTCGCTTGGTTTGGGCTGATGAAACAAACACCTTCATACTGGGGGTCAGTTCCAATTGTCCCAAATTATTTTTTGTTCTGGTCCTGACAAAAAGTTTTTCGTTCAAAAAAAAAATAAAAGAAAAAAATCAGAAAAAAAAAAAACAGATATGTGAAACTAAGGTCTTAAGTGGCCCTATTCGGAAGCTGGACCCGTCCTTAAATCCGCCTCTGAATCTATCTAGTCTCTTAATATTGTGTCTAGTATATCTAGTCTTTTAATACTGTATATCTAGTCTTTTAATATTGTGTCTAGTATATCTAGTCTTTTAATACTGTATATCTAGTCTTTTAATATTGTGTCTAGTATATCTAGTCTTTTAATACTGTATCTAGTATATTTAGTCTTTTAATACTGTATCTAGTATATTTAGTCTTTTAATACTTTGTCTAGTACATGTATATCTAGTCTTTTAATATCCTGTAAAGTACATCTAGTCTTTTAATACTTTGTCTAGTATATCTAGTCTTTTAATACTTTGTCTAGTATATCTAGTCTTTTAATATCCTGTAAAGTATATCTAGTCTTTTAATACTTTGTCTAGTATAACTAGTCTTTTAATACTTTGTCTAGTAGGCCTATATCCAGCCCCGTAGAGTGAATATTCTACAGCAGGGGCCAGGCATACAGCAGGGGCCAGGCAATAGCGGGGGGGCAGGTAAACATTTTACTAAGTAGAACAAATAAGCAGGGGGGGCAGACAAAACGCAGGGGGGGGGGAGGGTCCGGCCCCCCTGGTCCCCCTGAGTATATCTAGTCTCTTAATATTATGTTCTCTGCATCTAGTCTCTTAATACCGTGTCTACTCCTCTAATACTGTGTCTAGTACATCTAGTTGTTTATTTTTTTTTCAGATTTAAACATGAACTAAAACATTGTTTTTGAAACAGCTGTATAAGAATGGTGGGTAAACGTGGCTCTTTGTGGCTTCCAATGAGCCAACGTTGTTGTTATTTATCCAATTACTTTTGTTCCCTTGATTTTAATAAATTGAGTCTAGCGCGGCTATTTAAAGTATTAAGAGTTCAGTATAAAAGATTGAAGCAAGGACCCACACCGACACCTCCACCACCACCACCCCCCCATTTGAGGGCCACCCCTGCTATATGGAGCCATTTGTTGTTGTTGTTTATGTTGTTTCTTTGTTTGTTGTTGTAAAAAAAAACTTATAAATAATAAAGATGAAAGTACCTCGCTGCTTGAATTGTGTTTTCTTTTTCTACTTGATGAAGGTTTGGTCTCCATGGCAACACTGATTGAAAAAAAAAACAGTAAGACGTTACGTTCAGCTGTCGCTAGAGATTTTAAATTATTATTCTAGATCAGGGGTGGGCAATCCTTTTTGAGTATCCAGCCACATGATGATCATAATAAATTTAATAGAAGTTAGTATCGTTTTTTGTTTGTTTGTTTTTTCGACTTTGATTTAAATACTTTTACTTTTACACTGTGAGTAGGCCATATGAGACTCAAGCAAACCTGCAGTCTTGACCAGCATACCTTAGGCTACAGTGACTTACAATATATCTACATTGATTACCACCGATCAAACAACAAAAGAAAACTACAAACCACAACATCTAAATATATATATATTGTAACGAATATTTCTATGGATACAAATATGGATACAAATAGACGATCATAATATCTATGGATATAATTCACTGTGTCCAGAAACGACCAGACTCTGACCTCCTGACCGCTAGCTTGACCTCGCCACACAAACACACACACACACCTGTGCGCGTAACACATGCAACTACACTATGAGACCTCTGACATATATATATATATATATTTGTATATCATATAACATGATAGAGCAACATATGCTCTGTGGAACACCTTCAGTAATAACACATCTTGCCGCCCCCCCCCCCAGCCCCCAAGTTCTATACAACCAGCCATCTATTTATTAAATTATTAAATTTCATTCAACCATACATGAACACAAATCAATAAATAATAACACCTAAAAAAAAACAAATGTTATTTTAACACAAAAAAAAAAGAAAAACATTTTGAAATCCTAAGTTTAACACATGGGGAAATTCACCGGGGCTATGATGATACAAGAAAGCTTAATGGCAGGCAAAAAAACAATGAACACTCCATGCATATAAAGCTGAGGCTGGCCAGCTGTGCTCGCGGCCTATAAACAGCCTATGGCAGGGGTGGGCAAACTTTTTCTAAGGAGGGCCACATTGAAAACTTGATTTTTTATCGGCGGGCCGCATATATATTTTGTCTACTTCAAATTACAATTTACAACGTATTAAAATATGAATTAATGATAATAACCATGTATTTGTCATTGATGTTGCATTCACACTCACAATATGTACATGCATACGGGCCGCATAATATACGCTGAAGGGCCGCATGCGGCCCACGGTCCGTAGTTTGCCCACCCCTGGCCTATGGTGTGTCAGAAATATCTTAAGACGCATTGTCCATGCTTGTGCGATTCAGGACTACCAATCTGGGTATTTTTTCATCCAGATCTTAATATTTTTTAAGAAAAATATGTAATAAAAATTAGATTAAATGTAATAAAATTCTATTAAAGAATCGTTCTGAATAATTATTTCCTTTTTTGTTATCTAGATTTAAAGTTTTAATTATTGGCTTTAAACTTAGATATCTGGATGTTTTTCAGATATGTTCTGGATAATTCTTCATGAAAATTGTTGACAGTTCTGGTACGAGCCACTGTTCTGAGCCACTACTACAACTGTTCACTAGTGTGAAAAATAAATGTTATTTGGCATGACCAACTGGAAAGTTTTCAGTGCACCACGACTACAAACCTTTTTCTTGAATAATTATCCAGAGAATACATGAAAACCCTGCTGTATAGATAAAGTGATTATCTGCAGATATAGCTAGTCTGAGCAGATATATTTTCTGAACAGATATAGATATTATCTGTGACGATATAAAGATTATATATATACAGATATGGATTATAAGTGCAGATATAGAGATTGTATGTGCAAATATGGAAACTGCCTGTGCAGATATAGAGATTGCCTGCGCATATATAGAGGTTGTCTGTGTTGGCCGAATCTAGAAAAAAGCATAAGTAATTGTCCATTTGAGAAACATCCGTGTGTAGATGTAAACGGCACAATTCTTAAGATTGTCACTGATTTCTTTTTTTTTTATGATGACGTATTGGGAATCGCAATCTCCTAATTGAAATGGCATATCCGAAAGAATCATGGAAATGTGATGCTTCTACGTCAGGGGTGGGCAAACTATCGCCCGCGAGCAGCATGCAGTCCGTTTGAGTATATTGTGCGGCCCGTTTGCATGTATAGGTTCGTATGTTAAAATGTAATGTGCATGTGTAGAAAGCGTGAATGTGAAATAAAATGACAAATAAAAGGTTATCATCTTTGATTCATATTTTCATAGGTTGTAAATTGTGATTGAAATAGACAAAATATATATGCGGCCCGCCCAAAACAATCAAGTTTTCAATGTGGCCCTTCGTAGAAAAAGTTCGCCTACCCCTGTTCTAAGTCGTTGATCATTAATAAATAAAACAAATTACTGTAAACCACGTGCCGTTGAAACATTTTTGTTGGTTGATGGATGTATTTGTTTTATGTTGTATTTAGTTTACACTTGCAGCTCTGGGCCTCACCGTCGAAACTCCAAACCACCCTTCCAACGCCCCGTAACTGACACCCAGGTAACAGAGTCGTTCTTGGCATTTCAAGGCTAAGGGCAGGGACGTTCAGAGATGTGTCCTTTGAAAATGTACAGTCAGAGCCTCAGTAGAAATGTATACCACCACCACCGGAAGCCCAATTAACACTGATACGTCTGTTATGATTACTTATGATTTTATGAGAAATGAAACATTTTTTTAAAACATAATATTTTCAAACTCATTATTATGGTTACATATGCACTCACAAGCTCACGAGCATATTCATATATATATATATATATATATATATATATATATATATATATAAAGATAGATAGATAGATAGATAGATAGATAGATAGATAGATAGATAGATAGATAGATAGATAGATAGATAGATAGATAGATAGATAGATAGATAGATAGATAGATAGATAGATAGATAGATAGATAGATAGATAGATAGATAGATAGATAGATAGATAGATAGATAGATAGATAGATAGATAGATAGATAGATAGATAGATAGATAGATAGATAGATAGATAGATAGATAGATAGATAGATAGATAGATAGATAGATAGATAGATAGATCATAAATAAAACCCCAAGTTTTTAAGGGGCCATATTTGATTCTGCCCCCCCCCCCGGAGCCCCAACAAAACAAACCCGCCTCTGATTCTGTTATATCGAGATTTCTGCAAAAAATAAAAAAATATCCCTATTGGCACCCTTGAGCTTACCGACTTGCTATGATGACCCCGATGTTGGTGCGCATGTGCGCGCGTTCTACTGGGTGCAGGACTACACTTTTTTATTTTTAAAGTAAACATAGGCCTAGGCCAGTGGTGGGGAACGTTTATTTGGGGGCCGCGCACTCAAAATGTAACAAAAAAAAACACTTATTTTTAGCAAACAGTGGCGTACCTAGGAATTTGGGGGCCCGGGGGCTCGGCGTCTTTGGGGGCCCGGGGGGACTTTAAAATGTGAACCCCCCCCGTTCCCCCTCCCCTAATTACGCTACTGTTAGCAAAGCGCCAACGCCCCCAATTAAAATTAAAGGAAGTGATATTTTAGTCGCGTGCCGACTGATGAGGCTCTGCGTGCCGACTGTGGCCCGCGTGCCTTAGGTTCGCCGCCACTGGCCATTCTCAATGAATATTAATTTTCGTTAATGTTGTTTTAAAAGAACATATAGATAAAAAATCAACAATACTTACCTCATGACAAAAAAAGTAACTTGTACAGTAAATGTTTCCGTATGTTTCACTCCCTTCTGAAAGATAAATTTGGTGTCGATTTTTATTTTCATAGATGTCTGCATAAAACTAAGAGACCTGAATGTAACATACGTTCTATCGATTCCCGATCTATAAAGAATGGTAGAAATACACACAAATTTATATAAAATATATATTGATTTCATAGATTGATTTTTTTTATAAATAAAATTTTAAGTCTGACGTAAAATATGATTTACTTACTAGTATTTTGTCTTTCATACGCTGGACTAATTGTTTGGCTGGTTTACAGTTTCGTCACAGGTTATTTCTAACGGCGTAGTAATACATAACATGAATTGAATACATTGTATCGACAAAATAAATGTCTGAACGAACGCGCCTGGTGTTATATTATTATCAACAAGTGTATTTAATTTCCTTCAAAGTGATTTGATGATATAATAATAATAATAGCACAGCATCAAATCCGTCAACAACAAAGATATGTCTGAAGGGAAGTATAATGGCGTTTAAGAGATCACTTGTAATTATATGTGTTTAATTGCTGTATTTATATGTGTTTACTTGCTGTATTTTAAAAAAAAAATTACAAGTATACAAATTCATGAGATCTCTGTGTCCCCCAACTAAAAAAACAACAACAATATATTGTGTTATTCTACAGATGTTACAAGAATATCTCTCTCTCTACCTCTCTGTCTCTCTCACTCTATCTCTCTTCTGTGTTTGTGTGATGTTAAGTGTGGGTTTTTTAAATTTGATTAACGTTTGTTTACAGAACCAGGAAATCGTTTCATTAAAGTTAAACCAGTTAAACATTCAGAAAGTTTGCTATTGCTGCTAAATCCTTCTTTTTACCTACTAAATTGTTCAGCCATCCATGTCAGCAAAAGGTCAAGATGTTCTTTCAAACGTTTGAGAGCACCTGTTCATAACAGTGATTGTACCAGGTGGCTCTGTTGATGTGAAACATCTCTCTCTCTCTCTGTGTATCACTCGGAACGTGTGTAGCGTACTATATTAATCGTTGAGTACTGCCATTAAGTTGAGTTGAATGCATGTTGACTAACACGTCATTATTTGAGCAGATGTTGGAGTTAAATGTGTGCGCTTGGAGAGAGTATGTGCACTTGGAGAGTATGTATGTGTACTTATTGATAATGTATATGCACTATTGTATATGTGCACTTATTGAAAGTGTGCACTATTTGAATATGTATGTGCACTTCTTGAATATGTACAATAATTGTTGAATATGTATGCTCCTTTATCGAATGTGCACTTATTGAATGTGCACTTGTTTAATATGTATTTGCACTTATTGAATATGCATCTGCACGTATTGATTGTGTACACTTTTGAATACGTATCTGCACTTGTTGGTGTGCACTTGTTGAATATGTATGTGCACTTGTTGAATATGTATGTGCGCTTGTTGATTATTTCACACTCGTTGAATTTTTTTTTCTATTTAATAAGTGCTTTGAGGTTGTAGGCCTATACTTCAATGAAGTAACTACATTTGTTGAGTAACATAAGCCATGCATTCTTTAATTGAATAGACTTTCATGTTATCTTTTCTCCACATCTCAACTAAATGTTTCACTTCAGAATGCAGTGCCCAACCCCGAAGTTTTTTGTTTCATGTTTGTGTACAAAAATGTCTATATTCTTTTAGGTAGCCAGTAGGCAAAGCCGTAGCCAGTAAACAGAGCCGTAGCCAGTAAGCAGAGCCGTAGCCAGAAAGCAGGGCCTTAGCCAGAAAGCAGGGCCTTAGCCAGAAAGCAGAGCCGTAGCCAGAAAGCAGGGCCGTAGCCAGAAAGCAGAGCCGTAGCCAGAAAGCAGGGCCTTAGCCAGAAAGCAGGGCCGTAGCCAGAAAGCAGGGCCTTAGCCAGAAAGCAGAGCCGTAGCCAGAAAGCAGGGCCGTAGCCAGAAAGCAGGGCCTTAGCCAGAAAGCAGAGCCGTAGCCAGAAAGCAGGGCCGTAGCCAGAAAGCAGGGCCTTAGCCAGAAAGCAGGGCCGTAGCCAGAAAGCAGGGCCTTAGCCAGAAAGCAGAGCCGTAGCCAGAAAGCAGGCCTTAGCCAGAAAGCAGAGCCGTAGCCAGAAAGCAGGGCCGTAGCCAGAAAGCAGAGCCGTAGCCAGAAAGCAGGGCTGTAGCTAGAAAGCAAACATATGTAAACAGCGCTCTTTCGGCTCCTCTTTCTATTTTGGCGCCCCTTCCTAGTTCGGCGCCCTGTGCGGCCACACAACTCACAGTACCCTCCCCTACTCTACTGCCAGAAAGGTTAATTCTTTTAACTTGGGCCTATACATGTCTCTGTCAATGATCCCATACAAATCTCTCAACGTCTAGCCCCCCCCCCCCCCGAAAATGTGGATGAAAGCCGCTGCCTAGGGTTCCTAAATATCTCTAGAAGTCTTTGCCTAGAGCAGGGCTTCTTAAACTTTTGTAATTCACGACCCCATTTATGATTGCGAGTTTCTTGACGACCCCATACAAATATAAAAGAAAAATAAATTAATATTTTACAAGTTAAAAAACATTTTCTGTTAAATTGTATTTTTATCTCTCGCGACCCCAGAATTTTGTTACGCGACCCCAAATGGGGTCGCGACCCATAGTTTAAGAAGCCCTGGCCTAGAATACTAACTGTTCTAGGAAAGGTTCTATTTTTATTTTATTATTTAAGTCGTATTCACGCATTAACGTGTCTTCCAACCGTCTACTGGGAAGTGAAGGGGTGGGGGCCGTTTTTATGTTTGGTAAAGAGCTGGGGGAGGGCAAAATAAAAAAAATGTACAGGTCGGGGCCCTGAAATTAACTCGTCGCCCAGGGAAAAAACGAAGAAGCGTTGTTACACGCCCTTGTGGCTTTACGATTTGTTTTCCCCCCGAATGTAAGTATACTGTAGGGTGAACAACTGCACCGGTAAAAAGTAATTGCCAGGCATTATTGATAATGAGTGGGGGGGGGGGGGGACCAAGGCCAATGCTGTGTACCGCTCATTGACAAAAGTGTATTATTCACTCTGGCAATGATCAACACACAACAGAAGCTGCAAAGGAAAGTTCCCACCCAAAATTCAAATTGGAATATTTTTTTTTCTACTAACAATAAAATTTAAGTAAAAAGGGTTTTGATTGGTTGACACTTGTCCGCGTCGTTTGTGTGCCACCGTTGATTTTTGAAATTGTTTATTTTTATTTTAAGGAATTAAGATGGGGGCTCTTTAAACAGGGGAGGGGGTAAGGGAGGGGTTCCCAACTGTCAGGGCACTGGCTGCGACCCTTATGAAAGTTATTTGCTTGTGTGTTTGTTGTCTCATTTTATTTTTTGGTTCAACCTGTCATAATATTTTTTTGGTTCAACCTGTCATAATATTTTGCAAATCGACATTTATATTTATATGGTTTGTATTTTTTAACTCTTGTTTAACTTTAAGTTCCAGTTTAGCACAGTGTTCACTTTTGGTCTTAACTGTAGTTATCAACTTTATCTTGAATAGCTTCACTTTAGTCAGCCACTTAAAAAGTGCATATTCATGAGAATTCGATATATCTTTGTCCACACCTTGAGTTTACATTTAATCGATTAATTCTAAACTCGAAGTGTGGGCAAAGATATACCGATTCCTCATCAATATGCACTTTTTAAGTGGCTGTCTAAAGTTACGCCTTTCGTAGTTGTAAATTTTCAAATGCAACATGATTATTCTGCGTTTTCTTGTCTAGGATATATTATGATAAAAGCTCAGTGTAAATCTATATAAATATCTTAGCAGTGCAATTATTTCAAATCAAAATTAATAATATTTTAAAATATTTATGTTTTTGAAAGGACACAAAACTTTCAATCATAGCACACCATTGTGTAAAAAATAAGACATAACCTTAGATATAAACATAGATAAAGAATATAACGAAGGTTTGGGGAGGGGGGGGGAGGGAATGTTGTTGGGTTTTTTTTTTTTTTGGAGTGTTCTCCCCTTGTTACTCCAGTAACATTTGAAGCTTTCTTTTTATAAGATCGGTAAAGTAAACAACGAATCCGTTTCAGTGCCGTACAGTACAGTATGTCCTATGCCATGCTGCACTGGCAGGATAGCGACTGTCAAAACAGCGACTGTCATAACAGCGACTTCAAATGAGTGTCGTAATCAGAATAGCGACTGTAATAACAGCGACTGTCTAAATGGCGACCGCATTATAATAGCGACTGTTATATTAGCGACTTTCCTGTCAACTTCAGAGTGAGATACACTCACTGCTCACTGGTGGGACATAGTGAAGGGCTTAGAGACTGAAGACTATCCCCTTCGATGTTGTGATATAAAAGATGTCTAGCTATTAAGATTAGAACATGTAATGTGGGTAGAAAACAACATAAATGTAAAACATCAAACACTCTAGAAGTAGACCGCGGGCGACGTCGGACAGTCTAAGAGTCTTTTGAATAAATGAAAAATGTTCTTAACCATCTATATTCTATAACATGAAATGAACTCATTGACAGATACAAATGTATAAAACATGTCATAGGGACTTTATTGTGGGGGCTGAATTTTTGTTCTACTGTCCCTGTCACCTGGGTGTAACATACAACTAGGTGTAACACACAACTGGGTGTAACCAGGCACGCCGAGAGGGGGGCCAGGGGGTCGTTGCCAGGAGTCCCGCATCTGTAAGGGGGCCCAGCCGCCCCGGCCATGTCAATTTTTTCACGGCTCATTGTTTATTAAGGGGCCCGCAATGATGTCCGGCCCTGGCGCCCTTGTTGGCTCTCGGCGGCCCTGGGTGTAACACACAACTGGGTGTAACACACTACTGGGTGTAACACATAACTGGGTGTAACACACACATACACTTTTATCAATAAAACAAACTGCTTCTAAACTAACTTTGAAACATTTTTTGTTAATTAAAAACTGTTTTATGTCATCCATTAAAAAAGATCAAAACTGTAAACAATACATTAATAATCTGAAGGCATACATTAATAACATGTAGGCAGTGGGATATCAAAAATATTCAAATGTATTTAACCTGACATTCTAGTTTCAAAGTAGTATAGTTACATGTTATATGTAGTATAGTTACAAGTAGTATAGTTACGTGTAGTATATACACGAGAACAGCGGGCTTTGCATTTCAAGTGTACACTGTGCATGCTTTGATACGAAACGATGTACTTCCCTGTGTTTTCGTTTTGCTCCCAAATAAGCAACACGTCACATACTCTCGAATGTGGACTGAAATCATATCATTGAAACCTGGACTCGCTCCTAGAAGTGTACAGATCGACTATGAACTAGCTTCCAAAGCTGTTGATATTTTATACAACCTGATGTTGCCTGCATATTGTGGAAATATGTTGATATTTTATACAACCTGATGTTGCCTGCATATTGTGAAAATATGTTGATATTTCATACAACCTGATGTTGCCTGCATATTGTGGAAATATGTTGATATTTTATACAACCTGATGCTGCCTGCATATTGTGGAAATATGTTGATATTTTATACAACCTGATGTTGCCTGCATATTGTGGCATGAACGCTACGGATTTATAAAAGCACGCTTGGAATCGAGATCGAAAATGCCAAAACTGAACACCAAATCCCAACATCATTTGTAGCTATAAAAGCAAGTTAGACAATTTCCATGTGTTTTCCCTTCAAATATATGGTTCTTTTTACCTGTAACGTCTGTATGGACCATTAAAAAGGTAAACAACAACATGAATATGTTGTATACATAAATTTGGTTTTTTTAAAGATTATTGCTTTTTTATCGAAATATGCCTATACTTTAGGTCAACTGTGGAACCTCAAGATATTCTTTAAATTGTCTAATTTTTTGCCACACCTAAATGCATGCGGTAGCCAGTTTTTATAGCTATCCAAGCAAGATATTCAGAAAAAAAAAATTTCACTCCACCCTAGTGTGCAAGCCCGACAAGATGCAGGATTGCCACGAATTAACAATAAGCTCGAAAGTTGGCACAATGCTTTTCAGGGATCAGCTGAAACTCATCATTCTTCCATCTTCAGATTTATCGAAGTTCTAAGACGGGAGAAAGCCCTTCAACGGACAAATCTTACCCAGCTGCTACAAGGCAGAGACCTAACTAAGCGAATGAAAAAATAATACGTGATAATGAACACGCGAATATCTGCTGTATAGCAACATCGAGATCAGTATGATCTTCTGCAATACCTTCGAGCCATTGCTCACAATTTAGAAATAAACGTGACATAATTTGACTAACGTTGATCTATTTCTGTTCTGTTTTAAATCTTATTTTTAAATCATGTATGTATTATGTAGTTAATCCAAATTAATGTTATTTTTTATTTCTTATTGATATATTTCTGTCCTGTTTTGAGACAGCTTTTTACATCATGTGACTTTACATGTAATTTCCATTTCTCCTTGCTTCCCCCCCCCCTCCCCCCCCCCCCCTCCACATCGAAAAATATACTTGTTAAGTTGAAGTTGGCATTGGGGGGTAGGTAAGAAAAAAAATTATAAAAAAAATTCTATTCATTATTTCCAAAAAAAATTGGACGTTTGTTTGAAACACACTCATTAACATTTGTGCAAAGTTATTTTACGATATCTACAATAGATTTTAAAAATTGGTTCTTTGTTTTGAAAATTTTTTTGTAAACATGTCTTAAATTAAGTCACTTTTTTTACCCAAAAAGTCGCAAAATACATTTTATTTTTATTTTTTTTGTATTTTTTGGTATTTTTAATTGGCATGTTGTATGCATACGTGCCAAAATGGCTAGTGTAGCTTAAAAAAATAAAAAAAGATAGAAAAAACAACTAGCAGAAACCTTAAATGCCCCATGGACCACCTTAATCACGAAGATCCCTTTAAGCATGGGTCCTGGGTCATTGGCCCCAGTTGCTAGTCACTAAGGCCGCCACTAGGGTATACATTTCAAGGACACCTTATGTTTGAATGGCAAATGTACTTATTTTTTGTACTTTTAAAAAATGAAATACGAAAAAAATAAAATAACCTAGCTTAGGAAAAAAAGCTGCCAAAAATAATGCCGGATTGTCACAATAAACAGATTTTTTTTTTTTATAATATTAAAAGGCATCAAGATAGCATAAATACAAATAGAATAGACTAAAACTCAACAACAAAAAGAGAAAAGCAGAAATAACACAAATATTGTATTCAATAAGCACAATTTGAAATGCATTTAGAAGTTTTAGGAAGTCTTTGAAATTGAAAGATTAGAGGAAAATATCTAAAATAATAAAACGAAACCCTTTTTTTTTCAATAGGAGTCGCAACAAAGAGCTATTAACTTTAGGAGCCGTATTAGTAAACAGGTATTAGTAAATCTTGGTTCCGTATAAATATTATATAGTATGTCTATGGTTGGTTCATGTTTACAAACAGGAAAGTGTCGAGAAATCTGGCAAAGAATAACTTGGGCATCCTGGGATACCTATATCAAGTCCTCCTTTGTCATAAAAATTAAATTGAAATGTTTCCACATTTTTGTTAATTATACAAACACTCATCCAAAAACTGTTCGATTTAGTGGTAAGTGCTCCATTGGCGATAAATTAGACTATTTGCTAACTTAATTAATAGAAGGATGGTTATTTGCATTGAGCATAGCACTTCGTTTCCTTCGGAATGACCTGTATTTTTCGCGTCAGGATCTGTTCCTGTTACGAGTGTTGGCTAAATAAAGTGTTAGAAAATCGAATATGTTATTATTTACTATTTTATTAATATGTGCACTACTATGGTAAAAGGAGTAGATTTTCGGGATCTAATTTTTAACGTGATTAGTGACAATCACTGGAGTGGATTTAAGAGGATTCAAAAAATGATGAGTGCATAACATAATCATATGCTGAATCAAACTTATAAGTTATATATCGTTTTTTTTAGCTGCGGTCTAGTCGCCTTTTCTTTTTTAGATTGCTAGTAATTGTTTACCACACTCTACCCACAAGATGAATGTTTCTTTCATGTGTCATTGCAAAGATCTAAGTGTGTATCTATAGAATTATTTCCCAGCCATTTTACTGTCCATTTTGTTTGATACACACACTAAAGACTAAGACTTGTAAGTTGTAAGACTTTGGCATTAAGTTATGAAATAACCATTTATCTCGTGGCTAACTGTCTTAAACAACTTTTACCAGATTGCCTAATTAGCTAATTAGACATTTTTTTCCCATCAAGACTCCCATTTTGGATTATGCAACATAATTAAAACGACTGCACATTAATACTAGTCATTAATCACTGACCAAGACTATGCCCTAAGCTCAGTCAAGTCATTGAGATTTTTTTAAACACTGGTGATAATTATTACATATGATGATATGTTGTCAGCGTAATATTTTATATTTATTATTTTTTCATAATTATTTTTTTAGATTATATTTTCTTGAAAGATTGGAACATTACTAAAAAACGTATTAGAGTACATGTGAGAAAGGAAAATAATATATTTAATTGACTGTGTTTGTGGGATACAAAGTAATAATTTCTAGATCTAATTATTAAATAAAATGTTGAATGTTAAACAATTTTGCAATGGCAATGGTTTTGCAGGAAATGCATTCACAAGACATTATATAAAGACCCTTATTTTTACACATTCATAATACTTGTAAAGAAGAAAATCAAATTTGATCTATTATTTTTTTTTACATTACATGCTCATGATGGCATATGGGAGAAAAATATTGTTCAAAAATATAAAACTTGAGCAAAGTACTAATCTTGTTGTAGTAGTTTGTGTGAAATCTCTGTAAAAATGAGATGAAATCTCTTAGATCCTATAAAGCACTAATGGGACAGTTTTTATGATCCCCCTTCTTTCATCCCCACCATATCCGATAGTGAAATGGCCATGGAGGCACCATGGGAGATGTGGGGGGGGGGGGGGGGGACTTCAGCCATAACATCAAAATTTTCCTCGGTCCTCACCGGAGATCAAACCAGGTACCTTCAAGTCGACAGTCGAGTACTTTACAGCACCACCACCTGTCCCCTAGTAGTAGTGGTGACATATGTCATAAAATAAAAAACTTTATTGAAACACGTTTAGATTCTATTTATGAACAAAATTAAAAAAAAACTTTTGTATACCCCTAAAGGAAAAAAAAATTCCAAAATTAATAAAGGCTAAGCATCAATAAGACTGTGTTATTCACTCATTTAATCAGCCTGCCGGTAATTTTAGAGCTTAGAGTGTATAAGGTTTAAAATGTAAAGTATATTTTATGGCTGATGCTGTAGGCACCCAAGTCAAGCCAGTGTTTGAGTGCTAATAGTCACTGTGATATTTTAAAACTTTATTTACTACTTTGCAGATCAATTCAATGTATGAATGATGCTAGGTACTCTCAGGATCACCCACATCTAATTGCTGGATTCATTTTTTAGCAACGTCTGAACTATTCACACACACACTTCTTAAAATGGCTCTTCCGAATTTTAGAGGTGGCACTGTCGTTGCTTCTCCTATTCCCCGTAAGTTTTGAATGTCTAGTTCTTACTTGTACATTATTTGATTGTAATGTTTATTCTAAACCGTAATAATGTTTTTTTCTTTTTTGGATAGAAAAATCAAAACTTATGCCAGGAACTCCCACTTCCTTAGAAAAGGTACAAAATTTTTTATTTATATGTATAATTCATACAAAAAATATTTACAGAATGTGTTAAATAATTACCTTTTTTTACTTACAGGACAAAAGTGGAGCGAGTCCTTTTTTGCCATCTTCTCATGGACATCCTAGTTTTAATCCGACAAAGACCAAAGGGGCATCAACGGTAAGATATATCATCCTTTTCATTATCATTTTAATCTTTTTCATATTATTACAGACATATTTTTCTTACTGTAATAGTGTTGTTTTTTTATTATGACTTTTAAGTTTATATTTATTTTTACTAAACATTTTGATTTTTTAAACCCTTTTTTTTTTTAATTTCAGGCTAGCAAAGGCACTGGGGCTGTAAGTCTGAGTTTTTTGTGTGTGTTGAATTATCATTTTAAAAAAAACAACGCATTCTTTTAGTTTTGTTTGCTATCATTTATTTCATTGGTTTGTTTTTCTTCATTAATCTTTTCATCAAGATCTCAATAGTGTGAATTTTCTTTTTGTATTTTAACAGTCAGAAGGCAGAGTGCCGAAGCCACCAAAACCACCAGATAAGCCCCTTATGCCTTACATGAGATACAGCAGAAAGGTAATAGGAAAGGTTTGTCCACTGAAATTTTTTTTCAACATCATCGCCATTTGTTTCCATTCTGTTTGTTGTTGTTGCATCCATTAGGAGGAAAAAATTAGTGCTTTAACGCTACTAACTCGTGAAATAAATATATCCCAGACCTAAGAAAATTTGTATTTAAAATATTTAGTCATGAATGGGCATGTTTTGATTGCATTATTTTATATTAATTCATTTGTTCCATCTCACAAAATTGATTTATGAATTAAATTAAAAATAATTTAATGTGATATGGCATCCACTTTTAATTGTATATTTCGTACTGAAGTTTTTTAGGCACTAATTTTTTTTTTGGCTAATTAAAAAGGAGAATATACATATGGGGCTTAAAAACCTTTCATCGCTTGTTAAGAAACACTCTTATTTTACATGAAGAATATATAAATATTTTATTGCTGTTGTTTTGCATGTTACTAGCCCATGTATTGTATTCTCCTTTAACTGTTTCACATACAAAATGTTCCCTACTAGTCATTAAAAAACAAACAAAAAAGGAAACAGGATGTAGTGCCTGTTACTATTTATAAATGTGGCTTCATGGTGCATGAGCTGTAGAACATTGATGTATCAAAAGAAATTTGTGATGTTCCTTACTTTTTTTTTCATTTAACCTGTTTTAATTCAATTATTCCTTCCCTTTTATTTTTTATTAACATCTAAAGATTAAAGAACAAAATTAAGTGATGCTGAATTTTTTCACTTGCATTATTTTTACTTTGTAAAATATGAAATTGTTTAAGGGACAGCAGTCAGGAGTTTGATGATAGCTAACTTGTCATTATTTTTTTACAGTTATCAAATTTTACTTTGCAATAAATCTTAATTTGTTAAATGGTTGGACAATGACATTCTTAAACATTTTATGATGCTAGTGGCAAGAGTTTACTAAATATATTTTTTGCTTACAGTGGGTCCTTATATATGAATGTGTATATTTTTTGTTGTTGTACATCTGTTAACGTTTTACTAACTTTGAGTAAGTTTATTTCTGTCATGTTGTTTTCTTACAATGTTACTTTGCCTGCACACTGAAATATAGATTAAAAAAAAAACAAACCCTGTTTAGCATGAAAGTAAATTAAAATAAGCTCACATTACTTTAAAATTAATTTTAGACATTAAATTATATAAGTAGATATTGTCAATTTGTGGTGTCTAAGTATTTTAATCATAAATATGTTAGCTAAACTTTGTTTCATTGTGTTGTGACTATCTTAATGCTGTCTAGTGGCACTTTTATGTTCATCATAATTTTCTTTAAGCAGTCTAATGATTTATTCTTTTGTGGGCTCATTTGTTCTCTTGTTGATTTACCTGAAGTTATACATATCTTCAGTTTGAAAAGTTCTTGATCGTATTCACTTTATTTTCCTACATGTTACCTAGCACTATTTATATATTTTTCTCCCATTTTTCAGTGGGATGAGCAGAAATGTTATCAAGTCTAAGTTTTGGTGCATGTGATTTAATTGTTAAATGATTCATTATTTTAAGCAGCCTTCATCTTAGAAATTTGAATCCAATTTGTTTTTTTTGTTCCGTGCTTTATTCTTCTTAAATCCCTGTCTGAATGTTCAGTCCTACTCGTAGCTGTGCTAAAACTCTTCATGCTACAATTATATCAGATGCTGTATTTTTTTTAAGCTTATATTTGTATTTAGATACTTTTTTTTTTGTTTTTGTTTAGAAAAAGAAAGTTTTTGTTTGTCCTGTTTATTTAGTTGCCCTGATATTGCAGACTATTTGATAGATCCATGCACCAGTGACTCCATGGTGATATTAGTTTTCCTTGGCCAACAATTTGTATGTGAAGCATCACAAGCAATGACAATACATAATGATTTTAAAAGAAAAACAACTTTCAGTGGGCAGACTGTGTACCAATTCAAACCTTTTTTTTTATTTATTTATTTTGTTTATACTTATTATCATCTTAAAAAACAAACATGTAGCAATAAAGATTTATAGAACAAAGCCTTTGAAAATGATGTTTTAACATGCATTGCGTTATATAATTATCCAGGGTTGTTTTGGTGCGAAAAATGCATCTGTTAGTATTACACTTAGAGTTAAATTTATCATTAATTCTAAATCATTTTCAGTGTTTGAAGCATTTTAGAATTGTTTTCAAGTTAACAAGTTATTTAATTACTCTTTGTTGCATGAAATATTGTTTTTCTTTTTGTTTTTTTTTAGCTTTGCAGAATTTTTAAGCAATAATATTCCACTTTAATTAAGTTTAATGATTAGATCGGATTTTTTTGTCTGTTAAGCGTAGTGAGACACGTGGTGCCTACAATTTTAACAGCGTCTTTGGTAGTGACACCTGCAGAATGTCTTTGTTTATCAAGACAAAGGCACCATGCATTTTAATTTTAAGAAGGAGGCACAATAGGTTCTTATTTGGATAAGTGTATGTGCGGTGTTATTGTGTGTGTGTGTTTTATGCAGGTCTGGGAGCAAGTCAAAGCCCAGAATCCAGATTTGAAGCTGTGGGAAATCGGTAAAATTATTGGCCAGATGTGGCGTGACTTATCTGATCATGACAAACAGGAGTTTCAAGAGGAATACGAAGTTGAAAAGGTGAGTTATTTATATATAATTTTGTACGAGTAAAATTCTCTTGCCCAAGTGAACTGTGAAAAGAATTCCAGAAAAGTACAGAAAAATTGTCTATCATGGTGTAATCAATTGATAATAAACATCGCAAAGATATTTAAGCCAGTACAATCTATTGTAATGAATGTTATTTTATATGGTAGAAATCTTGATACAAATTACAATAAATTTGATGCATCAATGCTCTTAGTGGCTTAAAAAAGAATGAGATAACATAGTTGAATAAAAACTTTGACTGTTCAAATCATGAAATCCTGCTATCCACCGACATGTTGTGTGTATATGCTTATGTGATTGATCAGATATGGTCTAAACCTGAGAAGTCACATGTGTTGGTAGGCCTACCCCCTCCCCCCCCCCCCAATCCTATTTTATTGTATGTTAAATGTCGACTATATTTAAAACACTGTAAATCTGTTCAAGGAGCTATTTAACCGTAGATAAATTTCAAAGTTGCATGTTCCTGATCCAATAAGCGTGCACTTGAGAATGTAAGAAATTTCATCTGCCAGATCCATGTTTGCAAAAGGTAGTATGAAATAATCTTCCTTATGAGTAAGGCTTGTAAGCTCTTAAATTTATACACGTCATTGACTATCATTTAAAATAAAATAACATGCAAAAATTATCCCTTTATTTCGCAATAAAACTAGATTGTGTTGTTTTTTTTTACACTTAGTTTTAATTGAAGTAAGTCTCTACAAACCTGCACAAAATTGTATGAGTCTGACAGAATTGTATTTATTTTCTGTCCATTAGGTGATGCGCTTAAAAAAAAAATATATTTAACCATATTGTCATGTTTAAGAGGGCTTAAAAACTACCTCACTTCTATCGTAGTCTAGATCAATAGATATCAGTCAGTCTCTGCTAGAATACACACACAATTCTGAATGATATCCATTTGATGAAATGCATCCTAGAGTAAAAAGAAAACCATTGCAATAAGGATTATTTCCGACAGTAATAATCCTCATATAGCACATGTATGACACTTTCCCTCTCTACAGTTAATAGTGCTTATAAGTGCATTAAAGGTTCTTAAAAAATGTTTAACTACACCCTTAAAACATGCATTCAAGGGTATTTTTGGTGATAGTTATTAAAAATGATGGAAATATGCATTGATATGACATACATTTATCAAATTGCAATCAGAGTAAGTACAATATGGTTTATATTGCGTTAGACTTAATTGTAACACACAAGCGAACAAAATTATTTTTCATCAAAGTCCAAGGCCCACTTGTGAAAATTATTTCTTAAAAAACGTCTATAATTATTTCCTCCCTAGGTTCAGTACACTGAGGCTTTAAAGGCATATCATAATTCCCCTGCTTATCAAGCTTGGGTTGCTGCAAAAGGTAATAATGCATAGACATGTTTTTTTTTTCGTGTTTTTTTATTGATGCATTTACTTCTACATCGGATAAACCATATTTCTGAGAAAATTAACCATGTACATGTATATTCTGACTAAAAGATTCACAATGTGCTAATTGAACAAGTGTAGTACATTTATCAGAATGTGTGAAATGTAAAACAGTGTTTGTTTTAAAAAGAACTAAGAAACATTGTATAGTGTTTTTATTTTTCTCTAATAGCAAAGACACATTTAGAGACAATGCAAACATTGATCAAACAATGAATGTCGTACACTTTCAAAAGTGAAAGCAGAAATTTGTTTTACACTAATATTTGTATCACCTTTTTATGTAGTCGTTTATCTTTTGGCATGCTGGTACATAAAATTGTTATTGTTAGATAAAATGACATAAATCTATTTTTCTTATCAGGTTATTAACAATATGTGCAACAGCCATTGCTTAGTGACATTTTGGTGCCCATTCTGAATGCATAGTGTTATTTATATGAAGGAATATTGCTTTATTTATTTTCAAGGATTAAGAATTATTTCTTCATTGATATTTATAATCTTAGCGGAAAGGGAAGCAGTTGATGAAGATGAACCAATTGTTCGACCTGAACGTCCACCTCCGTCATCACAGAAACCTGTAAGTAAAAAATAAAAGACTTGGTGTTAAATATTTTTAATGTTTATTATCTATGTGGGTTAGATATGTTAAATGTTCAGATGTTGATACACTAATGGTCTCTGTAAATCATATTTGATAACATTTAGCCACTTCTTAAAAATACTATTTCAAATCTAATTTATTTAGATTTTGAAGCGCATCTTCCATTTATTTCACTTCAGACAGCATTTGGTGTATTTTTAGTGCTTATTTTAATCACCTTACTACGGTCTCTGTTTATTTATCTAAGTGTTTTTTTTTAAACCACAGATTTGTGTAGATTAAATTATTTTTACTTTTTTTTTTTTAAAGTTTTTTTTCTTGTCTCAATTTAGTTTTTTTTTTTTGCTTTATAATTTTTATTTTGCATGCTTAGTTTAGTTTTAGTTTAAGTCCCCCGCATTTGTGTGATTATTTTCAGAGTTCAAAACGAGAAGGGTCTCATTTATACAATGAATTATACGGTTTTCAGAATACTAAAGGTGAAGGATCCCGAATAAGCATTCTGCCAACTGAAGACGATGAAGGTGATTTCATAGAAATAAAATCTTTTTTTTTTACTTAGGTAAAAATAATTCATTAAAAATGGAAGTAAATTTCCTGCTCTGTTCCTTGACAAAAGTAATTGATTCATTACAGATGTGGAAGACTGTTTTACAACCAAGCATATTGCCCAAGCTCGTTACATTCGCAACCACAGATTGATTAATGAAATATTCAGTGACACTGTAGTACCTGATGTTAGAAGTGTTGTGACAGAAACACGAATGACTGTACTCAAACGACAGGTTCAATCTCTAACGATGCATCAGGTAGCTCAGTGTTTGTGGTACACTTAATAATTTATTAATTTTTTTATAATTAATGCATGTTTGGTTTTTGCTTTTTATCTTATTCTTAACAAAAATAATTGATTGTAAATTGTAGAAAAAGCTAGAGGGTGAACTACATCAAATTGAGGAAAAGCATGAACAGAAAAAAAGGAAGTTCACAGAATCTAGCGAAACTTTTCATCAAGATTTAAAACGGGTAACTTTGTTATTTTTCACTTACATGAAAATAATTCAATAATATAACAAACTTTTTGAGTTGATACTGGTTATAATTTATATTTGCATGCAGAGCTTATAATTTCATGAAGGCAGTGGTAGTAGATGCAAATGTTGAATAAGTTGACATTCTTGGAGTTATTTTAGGCAAGATGAGAATTTGAAAGGATTTTTTTTTCAAATTCGTTTACTAATTGTTTATTTGCTTTATTACATGCTCACTCTCAGAGTTAAATATCCAAGATGTTATATTGCAACTCTGCTATGTAAAATTTTTTTTTTTTTTTTTGAGTCATGAAAAGTAATAAAAACAGTAAATTCTTCAAATTATATTCTACTGAAGTACAAGTAATTAGTTTTGTAAATTATTATATCCTCAAAGTCAGCAATGTTTAACATCCATTTTCAATTCAGCTCTCTTCTAATTTGAACAGTAATTTTCATTATTCTTAGGAATGAGATTTTCTTCAGCGTTTTGACTTTTCAAAATCTATTAATGTTTAATTTCTGATTTTTTTGCTTGGATAGCTTTGTGAAAGTAAACCTCAAATAACAGAGGAGATGTTTAATAATCTGGTGGCCAAGGCATTGAAGGAAGAAATGCGTCTCAGGTTGCAGCAAGATGAAGAACGTAGGAAACAGCAACTCATTCCTGGAAGTGATGACACTCAGAGACCACCCGAGGTAAATATGCAGCAAAACACAGCAATGATAAATGGGAACCATGAACCAATGGAAGTGGATAAGAATGCTAATATAGTAAGTGAAGAATTCGCCATGTTATATTTTTATTTCTTGTAATGAGCTATTATTTTTAGCCCAGCATGCACAAAAACACAAGCATTTAGATCAGTGTTTAGTGAATGCTGCCCTTTACCAAAGACATTGAACTGAATAAATTTAACGAACTTCATCCGTTATCTGTTGTTTTTTTTTTCCCTGCTAAGTTGTGAATTTATTGTAATGTCAGGTCTGGAGCATTTTTTTAAAACCGCCACTACTTCAATGCGTGAATTAGGTTTGATTAAATCTTTCATTTTCCATTACTGTAAAAAGTTTTCCAATGATATTAGCCAACTTGTAATAATTGTTTCTTTTTAGGCCCCAAGTCAGCTGTTATCAAGCAAGGAAACTCAAGTCATAATGGTAAATTTATAAAATTATAGCATAGTTAATTCTTTTTTGTTTTTTCCATAACAATTGCAATTTTAAGTTTTTTTTTTAGTTTATCTAAAATTCTTCATTTTTTGAATCCCATAAAATAGGCCCCTGCATTGGAACCTCACGGCTCAGACACAGTAACTCCCAGCCCACCAACATTATCTTTAAGTGAAGAGATGGGGACAAACACAACCCCAGAGAAGAGCGGCACAGAGTCCCCAGGGACACCAAGTACTGCCGGCTCAGGTAAGAACATTTTTTTTTCTCCTCCATGACGTCACTGAGCTTTCATTGTGGTGAATTTCTTCGTAATCTATTATATTTCTTTAGGGTTTTTTTTTTTTTTTTGTTGGTGTAGCTGAAATGCTATATTATTATTTTTTAAAATCTGTTCTGTTTTTGTTTTTGCAATGTTGCTTTAAATTAAAAAAAAACTAAAAAAAAAAAAAAAAAATCGATAACATGTTAAAGGTTTTCTAGTAGTTATTAAGGATTGTTGAATAAAGACTGGCTTATTCAGTTTGTGTTGAGCTATATTTCTGTTTTTTCTTTTCTTTTTTTTTTTTTTTTTTTTTTGCATTAATGTTGAAAAAAAGAGATAATTATTAGCATAATACATGTAATAGCTAATATTAAAAAAAAAACAAGGAATTAATAAAATTCTTTCTATCTGTTGAAATTCTTGTGTATGTCGATTCAAAATATATTTGTTAATTACAACATAGGAATGGCCAGTTACATTCATTTACATGCGTACAAAAATTATTTAGTCTTATTATAAATAGTAATAATTCAGATATACCACTCATTTTCTTGTTAATGTTGTCAACTTTGCACTTTTTATTGTGATATATATTTTTGTATATATTTCTTCCAACGTTTTCTCAGCAGAGCTGTAAGTGCATACACTATAAATATTGGAAATCTTATGGTCTTTTATTTTTGCAAAGACTTTTTGAGACTTGCGCACAATGTTCTGATCTTAAATTGTATTAAAAAAAAATCCTGCTAAAACGCGTGTGGTAACAAATGCAAGTCAGGTCTTTTTAAACCATAAGACTTTCCATTAATTGTGTCATTTAAGGAGCTATATAAAATATTTATTATTATGTTGTTTTCACATTTTATACCCCATTTTTTAGTTTGAACTTTGTAAATAAAAATAAAGAAATTTCCCTTTTTATTTTTCATAGTAAACTCACGAGTAGAAATATTTTTTTTATGTTCTGTTTATTTCATTTAAACAAACCACACAATTTATTTATTTTATTCATTTTTAGCTTCACTTTTTGCATCTGCGTCGTTAATGGTGTCTTCATGTTGAGCAATATTCTGTAGCGCTTACTGCGCTTTAAAAAAAAAACACATTTTTTTTTTAAGCTTTCATGGAAAATAAGTGACCACTGGTATTGATTTTATGTAAAAAAAAAATATATATCTATACATACATACATATAAAATTTTTTTCTTCTTTTTTTTTTCTCTTTTTTTATTTTATAAAAATAAGTTATTGTTTGGGTTATGCCTTATATAGATGTTCTTTATTTTTGTGTTGATGTCTGTCAGCTGATATTTTTTTTCTTTTTTAATTTTATTAGCGATGTTGAAATGTTTACAGAAGCTTTTTTTATTCAATGTGATTTAATGGCAAAAGCTTTACATGAACAAACCAAAAAAAAGCACTTTTTATGCTCTCTTACTTCACTGATTGTCCATGATTAGAGAGTTGTGTTAAACTCTTTTGCTGTACAAACTGAGCACTTTTTCCCTACTGATAGCCGAACCAAACTGGGGAACCCCCCTCTCCCCTCAACAAAAGAAAGTTAAATAGTATAAGATATTTTATGAATAAATATAGTGGCATTAAGCGCAAAACAGAATATTGTAAAGAAGATGCCTTGATGTAAAACTTGTTCACACATGGCTTTCCTACAGAAAAGAAATAGCTAGTTTCGACATAAGTTTATATTTTTTTTTTGTTCTGGTTGTTTCATCCGTTCTTCTACTTCATCACAAAAAGAAGTTCTGGCTATCTTTTTTTATTTGGGCGAGGCAGACCTCAAGAGCTATCACACAAAGTAAGTTGGTGGTGGGTTTTGCTTTATTTTCACTTAATTTTTTTTTTGTGTGTGTGTGTGCTTTTTTTTTCTGTGGACTACCAAATGATGGACCATTTTTTTATTTTCCTGCATGCAACCGTTTTGTTGTTATTAATACTTAGATAAATCAAAATAGCAATATAAAAAGAAAATTAGATTTTTATTTTACTCATAACTTAAGATCACACTGCTTCTGGTTTTAATTTAATGTCACTATGTTCATGATGGACAGTAACATTTCTTGCTTTACTTTTTCACAGTTCATAAGACAGTATTAACCTGACATGATATACCCCAATGTAGATTTTTGATTTTAAAGCCTGTATCCTTAGAAATCCCCCCTGTTACAATCAAAAGTTTGTCATGCAGCAAAGGAGTTTATTCATAGCTCAAAGTTTTGTTAATGCTGAACATCTTGAAGGATGCTTAAACATAGCAGTGTTGTTGTTGTTGAATGTTTGTCAGTGTACTGTTAGATTAGTATTTAGATAATTAGCTTCTGAAGTGGAATGCATTTGAATGTACTGCATGTTAATTAAATCTAATGATATTTTAACTCTGGCCGTTTAGTATTTAAAAAAAAAAATTAATCTTTTAAAAGCCGTAAATTACTACTCACTTATGACAATACTATTTGAAGAAATTGTGAGTTTTTTTTTTAAAAGTTACTTTCTACCCATAGTGTAACAATAAAATAAATTTTCGATCCAAAAAAAAAAAGCTTACAAATTCTTTGCATCGTAACTCAATTTAAAATAATCGTTTCACTACATTATTTTTCTGATCATAGCTCCTGTTTTCTTCTCCCACAGTAAAGGAAAGTATGCCAGAAGAGTTACCCAACTCAAATGGGATAGTGCCAGCACACCAAGAGAAAGAGGAGGAAAGTCAGCAAGAAAAGGCTGCAGAAAAAGAAAAGATCAGAACATAGACCTTGCCACATTGGAAGTGTTAAAGTTGTTGTAAATGTTTGTAAGCTGGTGTAGTTGCTGAAGTTGGATTAGTTGTCATTTACATTTTTCATTTTTATTGAGCCTGTAGCAGCCAGTGATAGGGGGAAGTCAACAGTCTCAGAGTTGGGCCACAACTTTTTTCAACGAAGGGACCAACTGAACATTCTGGTGGCGATATACGTATTCCATTATTGTTTGTTTTTCTTATACAAGATATTTTATTGAAATCCATGTGTACAGTTCCATTTTAACTGTTCCTTCTCTTCCGTTTTTTTTTTTTTTTTTTAAATTGGTGGGAATTGTGTGTTCAAAGATAATTCTGTTAATTTGCAAGTAATACTTATATTATTGATAATAATGATCTTAGCTGAATGTTTTACATGGTTTGTTGTAAATTTAAGTTTGAACCTTCAGTCAGGCTGCAGTTTCATTAATGTGAAAATATTGTCTCAGCCAGCCATTTGAGAAGAAATCCGTGTTTTATTATTTCAATGTTCAAATTACTATTTTGTCTCCATCCTTATTTTTCTGATAACCTACATTATCCTTTGCATAAGCTCTTGTTGGCTTTCTTTATGAATGTAAACAAATAACAATAGTTACCATTAGCTACTAAAATGCAAATTTATACATGTATTTGTGCAGAACTTTTTTAAAAAACAGAGAGCACAATGGTTCATTTAGTGTATTTGCTGAAATCCACCTTAAATTGACCGTTAACCCTTGAATTTTTCAAGCAGGATTCATTATTTACTTCAACTTTATGTAAAAGTATTATTTCCCTTATTTAATGTTATGAATAGTAAATTTTGATTTTTTTTTTTATTGCTTTGATTTCCTGTACCTGATGAGTTATGATTCACTTCATAATATTATGTTTCAAATTTTTGTTTTATGACCAGTCTGAAGTGTTCAATATTATTTTCATTATTATATTTGTTCGTTTTCATTATTTTACTTGTTCGTTAAAATTGTTTTGTTTTTTTTCACTGGTGAACATTTTGTAATAGTTTGGTTCTCTTGTGCTATTATGGCTTCAAGCATTCCAATTATTTTTAAAAGAAATAACAAATGGTTTCTAGTTTTTATTTCAAATGTTAATCCCTGCTTTCTGAAGTGATTTGATGTGGCGTTGATCCAAAGTAGGACAGCATTGAGTGATCTTTAAAAAAAATGGTTATGTGACGAAAAATAATGAAGCGCATTTTCTTTCTATAATTTTCATCAATTTGTTCTGACAAAATTTAGTTTCTTAAAGTTTTTAAAACATCCAACTAAATGTACTCCAAGCACTTTTCGCCCATCCTTTCATTATACTCAGTACATTTCCAAATATTACGTGTGATAAATCATTATAAAATTTAATTTTTCAGTCTGAAGCTTTAACTACCCATCTTTCAAAAAATCTCATTCACGTATGTAGGTTTTGACTGGCATATATGACAAAAGAGCTTACAAAATGAAAATTGTTTCTACCCAATGTCATAACTTAGTTAACTTTACACTATTTCAAAAAGATCATGTGACAGAATATAGTACTTTGAAATTCTTGTGGATTTTATTATGCTTTAATCACTAATGCAGCCCTAATCAGTCAGTGTGAATTACGTATTGACAATGGATGAAAAAAGGTGTAAAATTATACAATTTCTATGTTAATAGAGCTATCAGAATGGCTGAATTTTTTTTTTTAGATTTGAAATATAACAATTTAGGCCTAAAGTTTGTCAACATCATATTGTTATTATTTTATTTTTTGAATGTCAATAAATTGATGGCTGTTTCCAACTCTGTCTTTTGTTAGTTGTTTTAAGTTTTTTTTGTGCAGTAATACTATGATGTGAGTACTTATTAGTCACATAAGCTCTCAATATGACATCACACAAGAATTAAAAAATTGACAAAATAAAACCAACTTATTGTTATTTTTATTTCTAGTATGAAATTAAAGTCCAATCAGGAATAGTTTTATTTCTACTTGTATATTAAAAATTAGTTAAGTCAGCACATGTATATATACATGTATTAACAATTGACAAGTTCTCAAAAGTAGTTTCACATTGAACAGTCCTTGTTTATTAACTTAAGACAGCAGCAACAAGCCCATCAAACATTCTAACTGGTTTATACAATTCATCTGTTGAAGATACATGTATATGACCATGGTTATTTAACAAGTGCAGAAGTCTACATTTTGAAACATTAACACTGAAAATATTCTTTTTTACATCCTCAGTAATTTTAGTTAAGCAGCTGAAACTTTTTTTTTTTTTTTAATAAAAAAAAAAATTTTAATTGGTATAAAATTTTCATTTTAAAGAGCGTGAAGTAAATGGAGAGAAAGAACTCTGGCAACCAAAGTCTAAGACAGGAAAACCTAAAAAGCTGAAGAATTCTGGAGGTATGTTTTTAATGTGTTAACTTTCAGTTGTAATTGATAGCCGAGGGAATATTGCATCTTAAAAATAGTCAACGGTTTGTAATAGAAAATTGATTAAAGAAAATGGAGTAAGTTAGCGAAAATCAATTGCTTATAATTTCATCTTTCTTAATCATAACTCAATAGATTCTAACTATTTTTTGTTGATTCACTGATCGTTTGGAATCAAGTTTCGGTTGAGATTTTGTCAGTTCCATAAATTAATTTACATCATTTGAACAGTTCCAATTATATGCTTTCTACATCCCAGACGAGGTTTGGGCTGCAGTGACTCAGGAAACACAATTAATAACATAGCCCCAGATGAAATGATAAAAACAGAATGCACTTAGCCATAGTATATGTATAGAGCAGAAGGCACTATCTCCTGTTTGTATCTTCCACCCATTATCTTTGTACTAATTTAATGGTACTTATAATAAAAAAAAACTTGTGTTCTACCATTTTTGCAGTAATTTTTCAAACACTCTGACTCGAACTGGACACAGTATAGTTTTTTTTATAGCCAGATTTTTAGTTTTAATTGCCATAAACCGTTTTGTTTTTATTACAACTCTTTTTTTTCAAATTGGCTGAGTTGTTTCAGAAATTTTTTGTTAGTTTAGCATGTCTAGATTCCATGCTATTTTTCCTGTGTTAACTATAAGTAACTACATGTAGTTATATATGATTAAGATTTCTGAAAAATTACTTATTTTATTTCTATGTTAAAAAAAAAATGTCAATGCATAGTAAATGTTGTCATAAAAATGAAACTGTGTCATTGGCTCGATGTTACCTTGTAAGTTGAGTCTTAAAGGTGTACCACCCTATTCCTAGTAAATAAATAACTTCTGAAAGAAAAAGTCTGGGTGCTGTTCCCATTTTGCTAGTGAACTATGGCTTATAAAACATAACCCCAAACCTACTTTTTTCCTGAAGACTAGATGATTTTGATAAATATTATTTTAAAATGTGTGTTGAAGCTTTTCTCAGTTTTATTCTCCCTCACGAACATTTTTTGATTTTTCAACAGCTTCTCCCTCAAAAAGAGAGAAAATCGACAAAGGCGATAAAAACTCAAGGAAGTTCTTGTGCGACGTCTGCAACAAGGCCTTCAAGCAGCGCCACCATCTCACAGAGCACAAGCGACTCCACAGCGGGGAGAAACCTTTCCGCTGCACCTACTGTGACAAGCGCTTTTCACACTCCGGGTCCTACAGCCAGCACATGAAGTACAGGTGCAAGGTCATTGAGGCTCTCACACCTAAAGAAGACGACGATGGGATGGGAGAACAAAGCTCTTGAGATTTTTTTATTGCATGTTTGACAGTTTTGGGTGATGGACACGAGCATCTACGAATGATCAGCTGTTTTAATTTTTTTTCATTTTCAGCAAGCTGAACTGGCTGATAATTGAAAGAAAAAAAAAGCAAATATATGTTTGTTGTATTTTTATCTTTAGTGCCTTAATCTTGTTCTTCGATAATCTATGTAAGAAATTTTCAAAGGAATTGTTCGTCAGTTTTTCTTTATTTTTTATGCATTATAAACTTCACCTTACAAAGTTTGTTTTGGCTTTTGGCCTGTGGGAAAAACGGTCACTGGTAAACTAATGTTAGTTCCGTATGATTCACAGTTCAACCCTTCTCATATCCTCCTCTCTCTCTCTCTCTTTTTTTTTCTTTAAGTATAATCTTACAGTACTTACCCACACATACCCACGCCAAACCTCTTTATCCTTATGTTTTAAAAAAAAATGTATTTATTGAGGAATACATCTGCTGGCAGGGAAAATATGTGTACATATGTATCTTTCCCCCAGCTTTCATTTAAAGAAACACTTGTATCGATCTGATTTTTAACATTTTTTATATACATATATATATATTTATTAATTGAAGTACTTAATGCGCTTTTTTTTTTTAAATTACACTGTCAGACTGTGAAGATAACATTTGCTTGCTGTAACCATTATATAAACTGGTGTTGATATGATGTGGTAATAAGTAACCGATTATGAATGTAACTGATGATTGTTTTTTTTTTTTAGACTCTTATTTTGAGGTTTAGTTGTTGGAGAAAAAAAAATGTAAAACATATCATAAACATGGGGAGGTTGCTAATAATTGAGTTGTGTGTTATCTTGATTATAACCACATTGAAATATATTCTTTGTTTATCGTGCCAACACATTGGGCTGACGACTATATTTTTTTGTTTATTATTTTCAGAAATTTTTTATATAGCGTGTCGGCTTATATTGTTTATTGAAATTTTCTGTTTCCCCTAGGTATAACCACATTTACATTTCCCCCCGAATTCTTTTATCTTTTTTTATGCATTCAAATTACGGCACATGCAAATATCTAAAGTGACAAATTAATTTTTTTTTTGTAAAAAAAAAAAACAAATTGTAATTGAACAAATGTTAACTGTGTATATAATTTCCTCTGGAAGAGATTAAGAGATAAGTGTCCAGTTATTAATGTACTAGTCAGAGTAAAATTCCTTAAAAATTTGTCACAAACCAATTTGAAAAATGATCTTTATATGCTTATTTTTTATAATTGTACCTGTACCATGTTTTGTCAAAGAGTTATACAAATAAGGGTATGTTAATGTTAATATTTTTTTTGATTAAGACTAAGATTAGCTTTTTTTTAATGAGGAGCCCACAGGGGAAAATGAGCATGGTCAGTTTTTCCATTTAATCGTCATATATATACATACATATACAATGAAACCTCTCTTTTAACTTTTTTTATGAGGCACTGGATAGTTTTATTTACATGCCTGTAGATCATTTGTGTTGTTTTATTTGGTAATTTTTTGATTAAAGATTTAACACAATATAAATGTGGCAGCAAAAACAGTGCTTCCTTTGTAGAAAAAAATAACAAAACAAATATAACTATGTTTTTGTTAACTAGCACTCATTTTATACGATACCTTGAACTGAAGAATATTTTCTGACTATTTTGCCCTTATAAAGTTAACTTATATATATATGCACATGTATAACCATAACAGATTAAGTTTATGTATTGTTCTAAAAATGTCATGCGACAAGTAATGTACAGGCAACACATATTTCTTACTACGTATGTCAGCATCTTCACATAGTTTTTTTTTTTAAAGCCTTTGTAGATGGACTGACCATTCTGTTAGCACAAACCAATGTGAAAGTTTTTTTTTATTTGTCCATGTATTACTGATTTTATACAAATTCTAAACCAAACAACAGAAAACAAACATTCTGAATAATGATGTTCAGAGTATGTTTAAATTCAAACACATTTCGTTAGAAGTTCCCTAGTTATATCTAGTCACACACTGTGTCGCATTCGTCCATGTATGCATAATTTGAATTTTTTTTGTTTTAAAACGACTATTGAAACTTTTTTTTTACCCTAATACTGAAGTGAATTTTTGTATTTTTTATTAGCTCACTCATTTCTGAATCTCACGTGTCTGAAGTTTAAAAAGTGGCGGTTGTGTCTTGTGAAAAAACAAAATAGTGACATATCTTCTAAACCTATTTGTGCATAATGGTTTTTTTTCATTTCCACTTTTACAATTCACTTTAGATTATCATTTGGTCTCATTGGTTGGCCACGTAATGAATCAGCAGTTAGTGCAGCATTAGGATTTTCGCTCCTTATTTATGGTTTATGCCTGGTTTATGTACTGTTGCCTTCCCATCCATGATGTCATTAGGTTCTTTAATGTCATGGGCAAGGGCTGGGGCTGTAATTTTATATCTGCTGCCGTACGGTGAGTACGTTGACATGTGGTAAACCTTTGCATCCTGAATTGGTGCAACCCTTCGGTTGTGATCGAAATTGTTGTGGCGTAGGTTAAGATTTGAACCCCAGTGAGTCCCTGATCAGCTGTGCCTCCATGGCCATTATGTATTGGCCATGGTTGTAGAAAAGGTACTACATGTATTTGAACTGCCCTAATAGCCAGTACGAATTAGTCTCATGATCAAGAGAAGACATCTCATCTGAACAGGATTGTATGGGCACATTCATGTTGACTGTTGTCATCCGACTTGATTAATTGTTTTTCTATTACTTTCAAAATTTTTTTTTCTGAAGAGCTGCTGAACATTTAACACAAATGTTATTTGATACATATTTTATTATTATTATTCTCTATTTTTTTCACAGTTACAAATATATATATATTTATTTACCTTCAAAAAAAAAGTTTATAACTCTTTTTAATACAATATGATCTGATCTAGTCCAAAGATTTTTTTTTTTTTTAAATCTATTTACTCTTTGAAAAAAAAAATATTACTGAAATTGTTTCATGTATGTTTATCATGTACCAATGTTTTTAAATAATGGAATAATATTTTTATTTATGTATAACTCATTAACTTTTTATGTGTGTGCAAAGTGCATTTATGATTATTGAATTAATGTGTCTTTAATTAATTGCAGAATTTTTTTTTTTTACTGCAAACCACAATCTTGTTTTTGCAATTTTTCACTACCAATTCAGTTTGATAGGTTATGGCACCCAGTTGATAAAAATAAATTACAGTTTTAATTTGTATAATTCTACTTTTTTAAATTTCTGTCATTTTTAATCATTGAGTATTTGTTAAATTCCTCACTTGACTAGAGAGTTCCTGTGTATTTACATAATGAGAGAACTTTTATTTTTGTTTAGAAATGAAGTGGGGAAACTTATTGAAATAAAAATTTATCTGAATTATTGATATTCAAAGCTACTATACTTGTAACATGCAGAATAATCATCAAAGTTTTTTTTTTAATATACCGTTCTCCCTTGATAAACTAGAATTTAAAAAAAGTATACGTTAGGTGCACTGTATGATTAAGGGGTTAGGTGCACTGTATGATTAAGTGGTTAGGTGCACTGTATGATTAAGTGGTTAGGTGCACTGTATGATTAAGTGGTTAGGTGCACTGTATGATTAAGTGGTTAGGTGCACTGTATGATTAAGTGGTTAGATGCACTGTATGATTAAGTGGTTAGGTGCACTGTATGATTAAGTAGGCAACAAAACAAGTAAATCATTCTTAATTTTCCATTTTCTGCGTCTTTTTTTTTTTTAATACTTGATAAAACTATATATTTCATTTACATATTATCTTGAAAAAGGTTTTCGGTTATGTGAAAATACATTTACTCGTCTTTTGGTGGGATGTGTTCTACTTAAAAAAAAAATTATATATGTGCCTTACCGTTGTCTAAAAACGATGTGAATTTAAAAAAATACTTTTAAGTAAAAAAAGGTGATATTTTAAATATGCAAAAAACGTAAAATTGATATTTACTCAATATTTGATATGGTTTATCAAAATGCTAATTATACATTTGTGAATGAAATGTTTTTTAAAAACGACTTGAGCACTTTATCAATTTACTCTATAATATTTGTTAACCCTTTAAGTTCCTACGTTTTTGTTTGTTACTTTTTGTACATAAGAACAGTTTTTTTTTTTTTTACATTACATTACATTTGTCATAAACTCATCGTGTAACCACTCTTTTTTTTTCTTTTTAACTTGTGGCTTGGACTTTGCATATGTACTTAATACTTTCTTTTTAAATTTTTATTTAAATGCCTCTGTTAGACTATGACTGACTGACTTGAATGCCTCTGTTAAACTATTGCTGACTGGCTTGAATGCCTCTGTTAGACTATGACTGACTGGGTTGAATGTCTCTGTTAAACGATGACTGATTGGCTTGACTCTGTTAAACTATTGCTGACTGACTTGAATGCCTCTGTTAGACTATTACTTATTGGCTTGAATGCCTCTGTTAGACTATGACTGACTGGCTTGAATGCCTCTGTTAAACTATTGCTGACTGGCTTGAATGCTTCTGTTAAACTATTGCTGACTGGCTTGAATGCCTCTGTTAAACTATTGCTGATTGGCTTGAATGTCTCTGTTAAACTATAACTGACTGGCTTGAATGCCTCTTAAACTATTACTTACTGGCTTGAATGCCTCTGTTAGACTATGACTGACTGGCTTGAATGCCTCTGTTAAACTATTGCTGACTGGCTTGAATGCTTCTGTTAAACTATTGCTGACTGGCTTGAATGCCTCTGTTAAACTATTGCTGACTGGCTTGAATGTCTCTGTTAAACTATTGCTGACTGGCTTGAATGCCTCTGTTAAACTATTGCTGATTGGCTTGAATGTCTCTGTTAAACTATAACTGACTGGCTTGAATGCCTCTTAAACTATTACTTACTGGCTTGAATGCCTCTGTTAGACTATGACTGACTGGCTTGAATGCCTCTGTTAAACTATTGCTGATTGGCTTGAATGCTTCTGTTAAACTATTGCTGACTGGCTTGAATGCCTCTGTTAAACTATTGCTGACTGGCTTGAATGCCTCTGTTAAACTATTGCTGACTGGCTTAAATGCCTCTGTTAAACTATAACTGACTGGCTTGAATGCCTCTGTTTAATGATGACTGATTGGCTTGAATGCCTCTGTTAAATGATGACTGATTGGCTTGAATGCCTCTGTTAAACTATGACTGATTGGCCAAAGAAAGGCTAAGAATAGATCATTGTCTTTTGTTTAGTTTTTTTTTTCCCCATGATTCATGTTTATTGTATTTGTGCCTAGCCCTGGCATCACGTCTAAATATAAAAGATAAATTTATAAGCATTGGTGATTTCAGTCCATGTCCTTGACCACATGATGCTGTGGCTAAGCTGTAGAAGTGTTGCACGATTTCACTCTTTTTATAATTACATAAAACAGCATTGATAATATTTATGTGGGATTCTCTTTTCAGGGTACTCTGAGAAGGTAATAATGGTCACACTGGTCAGTTAGAATTACCAAAATAGTTATTGTTTTGCTTTTCATGACCTTCTATTCTGGGCCAGATTTCTTAATTTTGTACTTATACTGCAATAACTAAAAAAAAAAATTTGGTCAGCATATTTCTTTTTGTTAATATACAAATACATCGCTTATACATTTTTTTTTTGGAGAAAAAATTATCTTTTTTTATCATTCAAACTTTTGTCACAGCATACAATGAGCTGATCTAGTGTAGAGTTAATATTTGTCAACAGATCATTACATGCACCTTTTTTTTTTATTGATCACATTTTATTTTGTTTATCATTTTCATCATGTGTACTGTGCAAAAAGATGGGTTATTTTTACAACCAATTTTTTTTCGTCAACAGCTTTCATCATGGATAAAAATAAATTTTGATATGACAAAATATTTATTAAGAAAATAATGTGTATCTTTAATTTATGAGTTGATAATAATATAAATGCTTGTTGTTATGGGAACCATAAAAAAAATCAAGTTCCCTTAACCCTAACGGCCCATCGGGGCTGATGAAGTGTAGAATTCATTTGTTTCTTTAACCTCTGCATATGAAGGGATTGTGTGGTTAGCACAACGCCCAGCCGCCTTTACTTCCCCCAACTTAAAGTCAGGTACCCATTTATAGCTGGGTGGACTTGTGGAACGACTTTGCACCAAATTTCCCCCTGGAATACCTTAGTTCTCAACGGGGATTCGAACCCAAGACAGTCGAGTATCTACACCACTCGGCCATCTGTTATGGGAACTATGGAGATAGGGAATAGAACAAAAACAAATATTACAATTCAGGTAAAAACCTGGAAAGGATCTTACAGAAATAAAAATTCTTTGCCTTACAGAAAAAACGACTACTTTGTCAACAACCTGCATACACCGTAGACACTTCCTATGAAATAATGAGTGTGTAGAGATAGTGCTGTAACGAAAAATTATACATTTCTTTACGATTTGTGATAATCACAACTACTACCTTTGTCTAGAGCCTCCAAAAAATGGCTCTGATTGTAGGAAGTCAACTACATGTAATTATAAGCACAACCCCCCGCCCTCTCCACTTACCCATTATGGGTAGAAAATTTAAAAGTTCTTTAGCAGTGGGCTTTTGAAGGGTCTCCCAAAATTACCCCAGCCCGGACCCCCGGTATTGGGGGTTTTGGAGAGATTGGGACAAAATACCATCCTCTTTAATTAGGGAAGGGCAAGAGAAAATAATTCCCCCCCCCCCCCTGTCAGACTCGACTCAATTAATTTAGATAGTTACACACGAGAAAGTTGGCCTGTTTGGGGTATTGGATTATTGTAGCTTTTTGAAGTTGAGAGTGAATCTGAACCTCACCAGGGTTAGGATTAAAGGATTATTAATATATATTTTTTTAATTTGGACCTCCCCCCCCTATGACTAAGGGTGCGCGAGCGTGACTGATGCCACCGCGGCGTGGGGGGGGGCGGGGGGGGGAGGGTGGGCAGTAGTGAGTTAATTACCCTTGGGCCCTTTTGGGAGTTAGTTTGAACCTTTTAAAGTTACAGAGGTTTAAAAGACACTGTGTACTTTTTTTTCGCTTCTTAATATGGCCTACTTGAAAGGAAAGCACAGTTATCACTGAGTTATTACTGATATAGGCGAAGAAGAATCTAATGGCATTCTTGGTAGTTTACCAGTTAACTGGTTTATTAGATTTTTCAAGTCTTTATGACATCTCCTTCTCCTCCTCCTCCCCCCCTTCCTTCTTCTTTAAATTATTATTACACATAGAGATTAAAAAAGTACGGTCATCCACCTCCTTTGTTTTTTACTCCTCTCATATTAAAAAAAAAATTATTTTGTAATTGGGGTACAAGGGGGGACCTCTACACCCCCCCCCCCTAACCCCCACAGGGTTATACTTTTTATATATATGGTTATGTCTTATTTTTACACATTGGTGTGCTATGATTGTATGAATGAAAGTTTTGTGTCCTTTCAAAAACATAAATATTTTAAAATATTATTAATTTTGATTAGAAATAATTGCACTGCTAAGATATCTATATAGATTTACACTGAGCTTTTATCATAATATATCCTAGGCAAGAAAACACAGGATATTCATGTTGTATTTGCAAATTTACAACTACGAAAGGCGTAACTTTAGACAGCCACTTAAAAAGCACATAGGCCTATTCATGAGGAATCGGTATATCTTTGACCACACTTCGAGTTTAAAATTAATCGATTAATTGTTTGTGTCGCTGCTTTGAGTATGGTTTGTCATGTATAACAGTCTGCAAAAATTGTAATGGAGAGTCATGTTTGAATGCCAAGGAGCTGGTCAATGTTGAGGAAATGATTGATGATGAAAGAGTTGCATGATAATGACATGCTGGATATAAGAGATGAAGAAATAATTGATGATGAATGCTTGTAATTCTTCATACCTTGGGCATTTGAGGAAGAGGTCATTGGCGATCTAGGGAGGGCGCCGTCGGGCCGACAAGGCCTCGGCCCCCTTTATGGTATTTTTTTGGCAGCTTTTTTTTTCCTAAGCTAGGATAAGGCTTTATTTTATTTTTTTTTTCGTATTTCATTTGTTAAAAGTCCAAAAAAATAAGTACATTAGCCATTCAAACATAAGGTGTCCTTGAAATGTATACACCAGTGGCGGCATTAGTGACTAGTATCTGGGGCCATGGACCCAGGACCCGTGCTTAAAGGGATATCCGTGATTGAGGGGGGAAACTGCATCTGAAGGGCCCAACGCTTTGAGATTTTTTTTGTTCCCTAACAATAGCAAAACTAAACGTTTGTTTAAGGCCTCGCTTATGACCAAGGCCGTTTTAAGGTCATCGTAGGCCCTAGGCCCTTTCAAAGTCGCAGGCCCTCCCCCATCGTCATTTTTTAATGTTTTTCAGGAATGCACCCGCACTTCTTTGCGATTTGAAATCTAAATAAACTTTTGAGGACGTCATATGTGACTTTGCTAAGACAAAGAGCCGAAAAGTAAACACACTGTAATTTACAGATCTGCCGCTTGACGTGCTCAGCTCATCTCACACGGTTATATATATATAGTTACTTTAATACAAACATTAATAAATTGTATTGGCACTCTGAACTTGTTTTCACTTTATGTTCTGGCTTTTGGTAGGCCCTTGAAAAGTGGCTACTGTGCCTAGTTGATAAAGCTGCCCTGCTTATGACACTAGCCATAGATGTACAACTGATCTCGCGTTAGGCCCCCGTGTTATTCCAAGGCTTCTCCTGTATATGCGTTTTAATGCAATAAAAAGAATCATAATAATAATGTGTTTATTTATAGTACTATATATTTTAGTTGCAAAATATATAATACTAACGTAAGGGGAAGATTTCTTGGGTAATGACAGGCAATGGATCCATTCATCTTTCACTTTTGATAGATAAGTGGGGGAAATGCTTAGATTAGTTATTTATATTCTATATGTAAGCAGCCCCGAAGCGTGAACATTCTACAGGAGGGGTCAGGCATTCTACAGCAAGACCAGGCAATAGCGGGGGGGGGGGGCAGGTAATACATTTTACTAAGTAGAACAAATAAGCAGAAAGGGGGGCAGATAAAATGCCGGGGGTGGGGCGGCCCCCTGCGGCTAAAAATTAAAAAGAAAAACAAGTTTTTGAAGATCAGCGACGGATCATTCCACACTATACAACTTACAAAAAGGGGTTCAAGGCTAGAAACGATTTGTAAATCGAGCGATTGCCTCTAAAAAGAAAATAAGTTGTGCATCTTCGAAGGTAGTTAGTTTCTGTACAGAAGTACAATAGACACCACACACCACCACCACCACATGACCACAACATGACCACCCCACCCTCTTTTCAGCTTGACGGCAAACAAAATGGAGCATACCGAATTTTTGTGTAATTCAGAAACGGATATTCCGTTTTATATTTATTATTTATCTAAAGAATAACACGTTGAAATGGAAACGATTTATAATACAAATTAAGTATTCCGGAGTATCACCATACAGAGATATATAAGAGAATCATTATATTTAAAGCACTGGAGATGCCCCCCCCCCCCCCCCCCAATTAGATGATTAGTTGAGTTATCGCTTTAACAGTTAAACAAAAAAAATAACTGAGTTTTTATAGGAAATTAAATGGATCCATAGATATTATGGGATCATACATTAAAAACCAACCTTACACAAAACCGATTTGAAAGGATTACTATCACATGCTGACGTAGCTAATCTTAGGCAGGGCAATTTTTTTTTTAGTTTTGGAAAAATAGTGATTTTTTTTTGTTTTTATTTATTTTATACCATTTCTAATTGGAAAAAAAAAATTATATTGAAACCTAATAGATTTGGAGTCCGAACTATTTCTTACAGCTCCGACAGCAGGTATACTTACCAAAGCTCCACCCGTCTAATAGTGTTGGGTACCAAGCATCAGAAATGTATGAGTGTAATGTCCTTCACACCCTGTCTTCCCGAGCAAAGCCATGTACACTGCTAGAAATAACCGTATTACTAAAATTAAATGAACTTTTTAAGGAGTTAGTTTATACGATGTTCCCATGGTAACAGAATTTATGTATGACCACGGTGAGGCTCTTTATTATATACACTCAAAAAGCGACAGACAGACAGACAGACATACAGGCAGAAAGGCATGCATTCAGACAGACAGACAGACGGATAGACAGGCACAGATAGACAGACACAGACAGAGTGACATATAGAGAGACAGACAGACAGATATACAGACAGACAGACAGATAGATAGATAGATAGATAGATAGATAGATAGATAGATAGATAGACAGGTATATGATTGTAATCGTGTATTTATTTACCTGCTGTGATAAGTAGATTATTTGTGAGAAATTTTTCAATTGAAATGTCAAAAAGTGTTGTCACAATATGGTTCAGTATCGCCTCTTATCAGCTCATTGCTATGAGCTATCAAAGATGTTATCGCATGGAGATATATCGTAAATGAAAATAAAATGTGTACATTTTTTTTATAGGTAAGTGAGTGAGTGGGTGTGATCTTTGTTCACCGTAACCTGTACGGAAGCATGTTAACAGAGTCATTATTAAGGATTGGCGTACAAGGCGACTGCGAAAGGGTCACGTTCATGTACGAGTTCCAATCGAAACTGATGCCAAGAAAGGTACTTTTGCTCAAGCCCCCCCCCCCAACAAATGCAGAGGCGTACTTAGGGTGTGCGAGGGGGTCCAAATTCAAAAGTCTACTCGGGCTCCAGCTTGAGTGGGCCCCCAAACTTTTGTTTACATTAAATATTAAGTACACTATCTCATGTCATGATGTAGAATATCAAAATGTAGGGGTCCAAAGAGATCAAGCCCCCGGGCCCAACCCCAAATCCCTAGGTTCGACACTGGCTACAGTGCACATTCCCACACCCTACTATGTACAGTACACATTCCCACACCCCAGTATGCCACAGTGCACATTCCCACACCCCAGTATGCTACAGTGCACATTCCCACACCCTACTATGCACAGTACACCTTCCAGCACCCCAGTATGCTACAGTGCACCTTCCCACATCCTACTATGCACAGTACACCTTCCAACACCCCAGTATGCTACAGTGCACCTACCCACATCCCATTATGCTACAGTGCACCTTCCCACACCCTACAATGCACATTACACCTTCCAACACCCCAGTATGCCACAGTGCACCTTCCCACACCCTACTATGCACAGTACATCTTCCCACACCCCAGTATGCTACAGTGCACCTTCCAGCACCCCAGTATGCCACAGTGCACCTTCCCAAACTCTACTATGCACAGTACACCTTCCCACACCCCAGTATGCCACAGTGCACCTTCCCACACCCCACTATGCCACAGTGCACCTTCCAACACACAGGATGTAGGTATTGCATCGTTTTAGTAATATAAACCAATGTTAAATTCACTGCATCAGGGCGAAGAATTAGTTTAACATAACTTTAATTAACAAAAAACCTTTTTCTTCCATTCTCTAGTTTTTGTAAGCATTATATGACTTTGATCTATGATACAATATTGAGCGTGTGTTAATCTCAAGGTAGCATCGAGGCTTTTAGCTGGATGGGTTTAGCTTTGTTCACGTATTCTAATTCCACTAAAACCGGTTACCTCTTCGCCCCCCTCAACCCCAAGAAACCGGACCATTGATATGTCTGTCCAATCTTTTCCCCAGAAATCGTATAAGGGTGGATATTTATGCGCTCAGTTACACTGACCAAGCGCCACAGTTTACCGGAGTTATGTCACTGTTTACCGGAGTTATGTCACAGTTTACCAGAGTTATGTCACAGTTTACAAGAGTTATGTCACAGTTTACCGGAGTTATGTCACAGTTTACCGGGGTTACGTCCCACACCACGCGTCGCTTCATCTCCGAAAGGTCCGAAAATGTCTCGGCCCGTTGAGTTCAGTTTCACACAATAACAGTTTAAGTACCTTTGGCGCCCTTGACACTCACTAAACTTTGAAGCCTCCTCCCCCACTCCCCCTCCCCCAAACCGCGCTGCAATCTCGTTTAAGATTTTTTTTTTGTCTGCCTTCCACCTTATACACTGTTTAACATACTAAGTAAATGAGGACAATATACGGTAATAATTTCTAAAAAATGAAATAAAATAAAATAAAATAAAATAGTAATTCAGCTGTCGGGATTTTAATTTGTCATCCAGAAGGAAAGGCAATCTGAACACTCGCCCCGGGGGGGGGGGGGAATTGTCTAAAATGATTTAAGAGCTGGAGTTTCCGGAGGCATATTTAGGGGTACCAGCTTGAAGGGACCCCAAAATATGTTTTTACATTAAATATTTAGTACATTATCTCATGTCATGGTGTCGAATGTCAAAGTGCACTAGGTTCGGCACTGGGGTTGTCAGAAGGAGTCACATTTTTCAAAGTTTTTTTTAGGGATAATTATCTTTAAGCGGTGGCCATATCAGCCTTTTTTTTGTCCCGGACCCCGTTAATAAGATGTCCACGTCTCCTCCAACTGTAACTTTTCCTAGGGCCCTGAAATATACATTTGTCTTTGTTTCCCGAATGACCTTTGCCCATTGACGCCAAATTAATTGGACTTTAGACCCCCCCCCCCCCAAACTAAATACTAGTAGTTGGCAACAAAAATGGAGAAAGGCTTACAAGATTTGAAGTAATTAGAAATTATAATTTTTTTTGTTCGAAATACCGTTTTCAAAGTAAGTTTATGCCGCCCCGCAAAAAGCTGCCGCCTTGGTGTTTAGCACTCTTTGTATTATTAGTACGGCGGCGCGACCTTGATTATGAATACACCCTCTCTAGATAGCGCCAGCATATTTTTTTTTAAAGATTATATTAAACTACACCGTCAACCTGTCGCTCCTAGTTCTTGCACTTGAACAAGGGTCATCAATTTAATCTATCGATATGGGGCATTTTTTACGTGAGCTAGTCAGAAAATCTGGGGCCCCCTGAAAAACAATAGACAACATTGGCCCTTATGCGCCCCCCCCCCCAAAAAAAAGACCCGACTTCATCGTAACATGCATACAATTAAAATAGATTTCGAAAGAGACGTTGCGCCTGAGGCCCAGGGGCCCTGTTCATGTGCCCACCCACCCCTCTCTCACGGCGACCCTGCATGAGCTTGATATGAAAACCCTTAATTAAATGAATACCACGGTATTGAACAGACTCGCAAATTGCCGTCAATTAAAAAGTTAGTCGTTAGCCCTTATTACAAGGAAACAATATAATGTTAATTGTTTATTTAGTCGCGCTCACTGTATTACTGTATCCGTATTCAGACAGACACCACTGGTATGGTAGGCCAGTTACTGATATGCATTAAACGGTTTAAGAAAGAAAATATGTCACCACAAATATTTCAGCAAGTATAGTTAGAGATAATTAAAAAGTTATCTTTTTAAAAAAACACAACAAACAAACAAAAAAAAAAAACTGGCTACATTTGGCTTAGCAAATCAACTTGAAGCAGTTCATATACACTCTATGAATACCGTACTACTCTTACTAATCACCATTATTTTGTCAAAGTCGTAGACCATTTTATTATTATTATTATGATTAATTGGGCGTCATATCAATGAAACAAACAATTATTACAGTAAACGTTTCAACTGGCGTGGCAGAGATATTCTGTGTTGGTTATCTAATCAAGTTTTATTAGTGCATTGTTTTCAATCACAGAAAGGTTATCCTCATGGATCAGTGATCATAAAGGGGAGACTATTATACCTTTCTTTTTTGTTCCCCCTTAAAGTTTCGGCCAGACGATGGCTTTCTCAACAAGTGTTTTATGCTTTTGTTTAATTTCATTTTTTTACCGAGCTGCCGGTGAGTAAACTAAACAAAAAAATAGTACTATATGTATGTATCATATATTCATTACCAAAGATACTGTGGTCAAACGGGGAAAAAAACAACAATGTTATAAGAAGGGGCGCAACCAGTATGTTGAAGTTGGTAGGGTCCAAAATATAAGGGAAGATGAAAATTGGTATGCCTGCCCCCAAATTTTGGTAGGGTCGACAATCAGTGGCTTGATTTTTGGTAGGGTCCGAACCCGCACGACCCGTACATCGGTTGCGCCCATGGTTATAAGTACAAATGATCTAATAAAATTTTTCAAGTCCGCCCTTTCGTCTGTCTGTCTTTCAAATCTATCTATCTATCTATCTATCTATCTATCTATCTATCTATCTATCTATCTATCTATCTATCTATCTATCTATCTATCTATCTATCTATCTATCTATCTATCTATCTATCTATCTATCTATCTATCTATCTATCTATCTATCTATCTATCTATCTATCTATCTATCTATCTATCCATCCATCCATCCATCCATCCATCCATCCATCCATCCATCCATCCATCCATCCATTCATCCATCCATCTTTCTGTCTAACTATGTATTTATCTCTCTCTCTCTCTCTCTCTCTCTCTCTCTCTCTCTCTCTCTCTCTATATATATATATATATATATATATATATATGTTTGCATGCATAGGTCTGTATATCGTGTCTGTATATCGTGTGCGTATATATTGGTAATGTGAAGGCCAAATATGCAGGGCCCTGAAGCCAACATGCGTATGCATACCGTTCTTATAGGATAGGGCCACCATTTGGAAAAAGGGCCCTCTTCCATTACAAAGTCCTATCAAATTTGAGAAAAAGAGGAAAAAATAAAGAAAAAGTAAAGGTGCCCCCCTTGCTGGATATTGGTGCCTCCCTGCTTACTTTGACCTGGCTACGGGCCTGCATAGCGCCCATTAGGGTCTATGCCTAGCGGCGTCGCCACACCCCATCCCCACTCCCTATTCAGAAAAAAACAAACAAATAACTCTATCCGAACGACTCTATCCGGTAATGTGTACGTACAATTTATATGTGTGAGAATTTACGCATTTAAAAAAAATACATTCTGCGTACTGAATTAGATAAAAGAAGTAGGCTCATTTTTTTCTGTTTCATGGCCGTTTATAGATATCGCATACGCGTTCGGTATTCACTTGACAACGCAGTGATAACCATGTAATCTGTATTGGAGGCGTGTCGTTCAAATAGGCCAATTACTAACAGCAAGCCAGCACTGTACCTTATAGAAACACGTACTGATAAAAAAAAAACAGAGTTGTATATATAGATACACTGAAACAAAAAGCCCTTCTGATATATCGACATGTAAACCAAGTGCATATCTTTCCTCTTTTATTTTTGTTGTTTCTCCATCTCGTGCCTGGTATGGCCAGAGTTTTCCTTGTGGGCGGGCGAACTGGGTGGCTTCATGGGGGGGGGGGGCTACTGCTGCAAAAGGGTTTGTTTTATTTAGACAGCAGTAAGGAAAGGTTCTTGTAGGGGGCCGATGGCTACAATGATTGGACAGTTAAGGATTTTAAGGGGGCGTAATACTGCCAAATTTATAAGAGATTTATTTTTAAATCTCGGGCTCATAAAAGTACCTGTTCTTAGGAGCTCCAAATTTAAATTGACTAGGGTCCCCAAAATAAAATTTTGCCTAGGGCCCCCAAATGTAATTTAATCTAGGCCCCCCCCCAAAATTAAATTTTTCCTAGGGCCTCCAAATATAATGTTGCCCAGCCCCCCCCCCCCGAATTAAATTTTGCTAAGACCCCCCCCTCCCCAAATGTAATTTTGTCTAGGGACCACTAAGGTACCTGGCTTGGCGTGGGGTCACCAAAAAAAAAACACAACAACGTAATTGTTTAAGCCCTTGTATTATTATCATTTTGTATGTTAATATTCATTCTAGACAGACAGCTTGCTTAAAACCAATCATTCCTTGTGTTTCCTCCACAGAGGGAGCTTGTCCCAGCGGTTGGATTACCATTGCTACACCGCCAACAACGCAATGTTATAAAATATTTCCAGACCAAAAAAAAAATTTCAACCAGGCCAATCAGTTCTGTGTTCAGCAACAACACGGCTACCTGGCAAGTGATCTATCGTAAGTCTTGTCATGTGCCATTGTCCCCTATAAAGGCTATTATTTTGACAATTCTGTTAGGCAGTTGCTACGGTTCGGTCCGACCGAACCCGTATTTTTTTTACTTCGGGTACCAGCCATATATAATATTGCTCCACACCCTAACCCTAATCCTGAAAAAAAAAAAATTATATATGCCATGTTCCTTATACCCTAATATAATGGTTTTGGCTGGTGCCGGAGTCACTGCGATTCTGTTAATGCAAAAGAAAAAAAATTAACATTGTACAACTAGTAACTAGTTGTAGGCCTAGTCTTAAATCAATTTAAAACTTTAATTCACTATTTCTATAAATTTAGTATAGGGCTTGGCATTAATTATGCATGTTTTTTTTTTCTTTTACTATATCAGTATGACTAAAACATTTTGTTGATAACTTTAAAATGCTCCGGCTCTTTGCAGTTTGAATATCATTTTAATTGCAGTCTAATTAAATAGGTGTTTGTTAGTGACTTAATGGCTTTGATAATCAGAGTTGCATATTATTTCTATCAAGGCCAAATTAATTCTAAAAATTAAATTCTATTATAAAATATATTTCTTTTTCATTGTGTTCCAATTTTTTCTTATATAAAACTCTCCGCACAGCCCCCCCCCCCTAACCGCACAGCCCCCTCCCCAAACAAAATTCTGGCTACGGCCTTGATTTCTATTATTAGGAATTCAAGCCCCAGCTCAGTCTTAAGTGTTGCCTTCGTGGCCATTGGAGCCTCTGCTTTGGAAGATTGTTAAAAGGGCAGTGTGAAAAAAAATATCCAAAAAAACAAAATTTTACTATTGGTAGTTATGGGATCAGCTGATAAACTTATTCTTATTGGCTCATCATGGGATAAATTAATAAAAAAAAAACAACTAAACAACTTATTCTTAAATCTGATAATTGGCTGATGTGGTCATAACTGCTAAATTCAAAATTAGACTAGTATTTTTTTTTTAAAATCTACAAAGGGGCTACATGTCTTGATTATTGGGTGACGTTTATTTGTGTATTGACATTCACAGATTGGCAAACCACAATTTTTTGAAACCTTACATTAAAGCTCTCACGCAAGTTGCTAATGCACCTACAACTTTTTGGATTGGACTTACAGGTAACTTTCATTGATGTTCGAAAAGTAGAAAATAAGTGTAAAAAATCAGCACCATTGACTTAAACGACCTTGCAGGGCCAGCCTTAAGCATATTGGTCGGATTGCTTCCAATCAGTCATGTGGTAAATGATAACCAATTGCACAAGTCTGTTCTATTTTTGTCCTGCCAAGCATTCACAAAATATAGCTGTATATAGGTTTTTTTTTTTTTAAATTCCATCAATCTCCTTTTGGATGTATGAGTCCTAAATGCCTCTAATAGGCAGACTTGGTTTGTTTTTTTTTTTACTCATCAGCCCTACATCTTTTACTCATACTCAACTGATCTCTGCTAAGTCTTTCAACTTAACATTTTGTATTTGAGCCTGCCTTGTGACATAGCCAGCTAGTTCGAAGCTCTACTTTCTTTTCTATGTATTTTTTTTGTATTGATATCACAAAGTTCTTCTCTGAGGAATCTCTTGAGATTATTTGATGTTTGGCTTAACACTGGCTTCTATTTATAAAAAAAACCTTCAGCTACTTGTGTTTAATTTTTTTACTTTTCATCTCTCTAAACCATGAATGATAATGGCTTCTATGTTTGTTTTTGAATATTAGGCCCCTAAATTGTTGTTTTGAGGGAAATTCCTTTTGAGCTCAAGAAGAGTTTTAAGAAATTGAATTCGACATATTTACTTCAAAATTACATTACTAGTCTGACATTCCTTTCTACTGACTTATTTGTCTTATTATTCTTGTCACCCTTCTACTGAATTTTGTGCTTTTTTTTATATAGTTAAAACTAGTCAGTATCTACCTTGTCTTAGCACATGCCTTAAATACGCCTTACATAGTTTATTTTCTTTTACTATGTGGTAAGCTTAATCAATCTAACAATAATCCCTGAGAAAAGAGGAAAATATATAAACTACAATTTAACTCGGTGTAAATTTTGTATTTTCTGCTTATATATACGTATTATTAAACATATAATACTTGCAGTTCATAGAATGTTTTGTGTTTTTTTGGCTCAATGATGTGGATAAATGCTTCACAACTCAACATACATGCTCATATGGCTGGTCTCGTTTTTGTGTATGATGATTAACATTTTAAGAATCTTCTTATTCAAAATTAAATAAACTAAAAAAAAAAGTAAAGTTCCCTTAACCCTAATGGGTCATCGGGGCATATGAAGTGTAGAATTCATCTGTTTCTATAACCTCGGCATATAAAGGGATTGTGTGGTTAGCACAACGCCCAGCTGCCTTTACTCCCCCAACTTAAAGTCAGGTACCCATTTAAAGCTGGGTGGACTGGGGACAAAAAACAACTACAAACTAACAAGCAGTACCTCATTTCTTCTGAGAAAATAAAATTTGTATTTAACCAAATTAAAAAAAAAAATTTTTTATTTCAAGATAAAAATGTCACCAGTGGACCATGGACGTGGATCGGTGGTCAGCCTTATTCTTGGTCGTATTTTGCTCCAGGTTCAGTTAACACACCAAACAAGCAAGACTGTGGCTTTGTTGTGTCAGGTTTGTTAGACTCTAATTACATCATCTTTACAAAAAGTATGACTAAGGCCATTTACTCAGATTCATATTTTAAACTGAATATTCGGCAGTGACGTTGTAATACCTACAGGCATAGCACAAGACAGGCTTTAAATGTATATACATAAACCTTCACTTATAGGGACACTGTGGCAGTGTGGTAAAGTGCTCAGCTGTTAACTGAAAGGTCTTGAGTTTGATCCCCTGGTGAGTGTTGGACCTTTCTCTTGTCTGATCGATGTCCTTATGTC